>MU190109.1:8835-45821 GCA_016904865.1 Pissodes strobi
TAAGTATCAATAAAGCTTGGCTTTGACTGACGAAATGGTAAAGGTACAAAGCAAGAAAAGGTGTCCCTTTGTTGTTCGCACTAGGTCCCTTCGTAACCAAAATTCGCACGCGCGCATGGGTAGGAATTTACGATCTGTGCGTAAAAAATGGTTTAATACTATACAAAGTGTATAATGAATTCGTAACTAAATTAATTTAATACCACTTCAACAGAAACTAATTTGTCACCAATTAATAGTACAATAAAAAAGTATATATAAAATGATTCCCAAACAGTTCTAGTATAGTCCCAGATAAACCCACACCAGATGCAAAAGATCGGCAAATTCCTCGTCGGCCAACTTTAACCTTGACGTGGCGGTTATACGCGGCCTGCACCAAATAATCTGGGTATGATTATAGAATTGTTTTTCAAAATTAAAATAGTTGGTCTACATCTATTAAATGAAAATGTGTTTTATTGTGAACTGGTTCAGGAAAAATAAAAATTTGCAATAGCCATTCACTTTTTTTTCCCAACTGGCGGTCATGAAAATCTTTTGTTATTACGGCTGCTCTAAATTTTTTACGGAAATTCCCTTAATGTATGCCGATATAAGGTTATTTTAACATTGAAAATGTTTCTGTTATCCTAAGATAGCGCCTCAAGTGGTGAAAAAGTACATGCTACATTTGCCACATGACGTCATACGCGTGAGAGATCGTGTTAGTTTCTTTATTTAAACTTAAATTTGATCATAAGGTATCGGAATTGGTTCAAATGACTAAAATAAATTGGAACTAACTGAAACTAACCGAAAGTTGATTGAAAGACTAACCAAAAGCACCAAAACGGGCTAAAACGTATCGGAACAGGTTACAAATATTAAAATAAGTTAAAACTAACCAAAACGAGCCAAATTTTAAGGACTAACCAAAACTAACCAAACACATTAAATTTGATTAAAACATATCGGAACCGATTCAAACGTCTAATATACATTGGAACTAGCTAAAAGTAACCGAAAGTTGATTGAATAACTAATCAAAACTAACCAAAAGCAAATAAAAGCAACAAAACGGGCTAAAATGTATCGGAACAGATTCAATATATTAAAGTAAGATAAAGTAACCAAAATTAACCGAATATTGGCGACTAACCTAAACTAACCAAATACATTCAAATTGGTTATAACGTATCGGAACTGGTTCAAATGACTAAAATAATTTAAAACCAATTGAAATCAGCCGAAAATTGATCGAACGACTAACCAAAACTAACCCAAGAGTATCTAAAAGCACCAAAAAGGGTTAAAACGTATCAGCACAGATTAAAAATATTAAAATAAGTTGAATATAACCGAAGTCTGGAGACTAACTTAAATTGACCAAAAACATTTAAACTGGTTATAACGTATCGCAACCGGTTCAAATAACGAAAATAAATTGGAACTAACTGAAAGTAACCGTAAGTTGATTTAATGACTAGCTAAAACTAACCAAAAAAAAAATAAAATTGAAAATACGAATTTATTGATTTATTTATTTATTTTTTTTTCACGGAAAACTCCATTTCTACAATCAAATTACAAATTTGAAATAATATTAAAAAAAAGTATCTATAAATAACATTAGACAAATAAAAAGAAAGTTACCCTCAACGAGGATGCAAGACACAAGAAGAAGAATCAAGAATAACACTCTGTATAGCCTTTTTTTTAAAGAAGAAACTGATAGATGTAATGGCAAGTTATACCTATTAAACAAATCTTGCATCCTCACCAGAGGCCTATGCAAACCATAATTGGTCCCCTGCGGCTCAATATAGAATAAGTTTGTGGCTCTAGTCCGGTGAACGGTATTGAAGTTCAAGCGCCCAAGAAGATAACTGGAACCAATAGCACCATTCACCAGCCTAAAGACAAAACATACATCAGCACAAAGCCTCCTGCTTTCCAGTGAAATTAAATTTAACTGTGACATAGTCTCACTATAGTTAGTGTGACCTGACAATAAAGGGATACTTAAGCGAAATGCACAAGCTCGCAGAAATCTTCTCTGTATCGCTTCAATCTCATTATTATAGACAGCGTACCGAGGGGACCACATCTGACTAGCATATTCAAGCGAAGAACGCACAAATGCGCAAAATAATTTTTTTAACAAGTCACAAGAGAAATCCCTGCCAAATCTGACAATAAAACCTAAGCTCCGACCAGCCTTCCGAACAATTAAATTTATATGACTATTAAAAAGCAATTTACAGTCCAACACTACACCCAGATCCGTAACTTCGGTGACACGCTGCAGCGCCTCAGCATTTATGAAATAATCAGAGCTAATAGGATCTCTTATTTTAGCAAACGTAATACAGCAACACTTTTTAATGTTCAACTCCAGTCTATTTAAAGTAGACCACACAAACACATTATTGATATCGGACTGCAATAAACCACAATCTCTCACACAGTTTACTTCCCTAAATATTTTCAGATCATCAGCAAACATTAGATAATTCGATTTTTTTATAAAAAGAGAAATGTCATTAACAAACAGCAGGAATAACAATGGCCCGCAATGGGAGCCCTGAGGAACCCCCGAGGTAACAGCAATCTCCCTCGAAACAAAATTATTAATTTTAACACACTGAACACGCTCCCTTAGAAAGCTACCAAACCATCTACAAATGCTAGTACCAAAACCCAATGCACCCATCTTAGCCAACAGCAAAGAGTGGTCCACCCTGTCGAATGCCTTTGTGAAATCAGTGTATACACTGTCAACCTGAAGTCTTTTCCCAAAGGCAAGGTCATCAAATTCGTCACTGTTGAGTGGCCCACCAAAGAACCGTGCTGCTCCTCAGAGATTAAACCCCTACACTCCCATGCCAGAAATTCAGTAACAAGTGAGTCAAGCAGCTTTGGCATTGCAGACTGTATGCAAATCCCCCTATAATTAGCTATATTGCTACGATCACCAGACTTAAAAATTGGAGTGATAAATGAATTTTTCCAAAAATTTGGAAAAGTGCCAGTTCTTAGGGAGTTATTAAATAGCAACCAGAGGGACTTGCTAAGTGAGAAGATACAGGCCTTCAGGAGAAATGACGGAACTCCATCAGGACCACTGGTTAATCTTGACTTGAGTGACAGAATGCCATTAAATACCGTCTCGAGACTAAGAGACATTTCTCTGATATTAGAGTAACCACCGATTCTAGAGTAATAATCTGGGTTAGCCAACGGGGTATGTGCATACACAGACGAAAAATAATCAGCAAATAAACCCACAACCTCCCCACCACAATTGTCATTCCTATCCTATAAAAACATAGTGGCGGGATAGCTGTCAAACCGCTTAGAGTTACTAACATGCCTCCAAAACAAAGATGGATCAACATTTATTCTCTGTTCCATATTTACAATGTAATCATTATAGCACATTCCCCTTAACCTACCACATCTAGATCTTAAATTGGAAAATAACAAGTAATCATCCTGCGATTTTGTCATCATATACTTTCTATGGGCAATCTTTTTTTGGATAACCACAGCCTGAAGTTCCCTGGAAAACCACACCGGAAAACTAGAGCTTTTAAAGCGTTTTATTGGTGTACACACATTGATAAAGTCATACAATGTAGAGTAAAAATTCTCAGTTGCTAAATCAATGTCATGAGACTCCAATGTGGCCTCCCAGTCAACAGCGGCCAAAAGATCATTCAGGAGCTCATAATTACAGTTTCTAAAGTCATAATAGTAAACATCAAACTCCAAAGCAGCCCGGAACCAGCTAACTGGCACAACAACATTATATGCTGCATGATGAGCCGATACAGGCAGGAGAAGATCAGCAGCAACTTCAACTCTCACATCCACTCGATCCGAGAACACCAAGTCAAGGAACACACCATTGGAGTTAGGTATGCCATTGATCTGCACGAGGCTGAGGATAGCAAACACATTGCATAGCGCATTACCATGGCTCACCCGAGGACACTGAACTCCAACATTACCATCAACTCTGCACCAGGTTGCCTCAGGCAAGTTATAGTCCCCCATCAGGACTAACTGAGCATCACCATTTTCCTCAGCCAAAGCAACTGCACTCTCTGCATGGTGTAGATATTTTTCCAAGGGTGAAAGAGGGGACAGATAAACTGCACCAAAAATAATCCTTGACAAACCGCACCCTACCATAACAAATACCTGTTCAACATCGTTATAAGGCCCCTTCAAACACATCGATCTGAGGTTTTTACTTACTGCAATCAAAACACCTCCGCCAATAGATTTTGAGCTGTTGAAGCTGCAGCGGTTGCAGTTCGAAAAATGTTATAGCCAGAAAGCAATAGCTCAGCATCACAAATGTCACTATGGAGCCATGTCTCCAGCAACACAATCACATCATAGACAGAACTCACTGCACTTTTGGAAAATTCATTAATTTTTGATTTCATTCCCCCAACATTTTGGAAAAAACAATTCAGTTGGTTAGGTCTAAGGCGTTGCCGTTTTTTGGCACATTCTCAGAAACACCCCCATGTTCATGGTCAAGCTTAGGATTATTATAGGCAATAAAGGGCGTACCATTTTTATACCGAATTATAATATTACTTTCGCCATTTTCTTTACGAAGCTTAACCTCATTATATAGGTTTCTGAATTGCTTTCTTTGCATCGGGGTGAGGTCCGCACTGACATTAATGTTCGAATCTCTAAGTTTACTCTTCTTCCTCAAACATTCCCCAACCATGTTGGCATCCGCAAAAATAACCTTCACGGGTCTAGGTTTTTTTGCTTGCTTACCACCGAGCCTAACAATTTTGATATCAGTTGGCTCGGCAGTTTCGAGGGTGCGAAAGATATCCCCTAGGCATTGCTTATCATGTTGGATTCTGACATGATTAGAGCAGCTTTCATCCATGTTGTGGATAATAATATTTCTTGACCTTAACTTTCTATCCTCAATCTCAGAGAACATGTCAACATTTACACCACCCTCCGATCCGTCCACCCGTGTCGGAATTTGGGAGCCCTGAACATTTTTATCACCTGCGCCCACGATCTCATTGACAAAAGAGCGCAACTCTGCAATCTCATCTTTCAATTGATTGATTTCGCCATTCTGAGTTTTTTTTATTTCCTGAAGAATTTCCTGCATTTGGGCCCTCTGATCAACAAGAAGGCCCAAAATTTGGGACACTGCAACGAATAAGTCTTTATTGGAAACATTAGTTTTGTTTAAAAGTCCAGATATCCTATTTTTAACCTCGCTTTCATCGATCGAAGGCACCGGTATCGCATCTCCGGTTATTAGGTCGGTTTTTTCACTATCTGCACATCGGGGTCTTAACGACTTACTATTGGCAACACTGGCTGCCGGAACCGGCTGAGATAATGTAGATGTCCGTTCAGCGGCACTGGACCGATTTTCAACTCCCATCGATAACCGCCTAACCTCACTTTGTTTACAAATTCTGCAAGACCATTCGTGAGACTTACATTTTTTTACTTGAGCAGTAATTTTATTGAACTCGTATTCAGAAATTCCCGCACAACCCTTATGCAACCATGAGCAACACAAAGAGCATACAATTGATGTTTGATTACGTTTTACACTACGACCACAAGCAATACACACATACACATCCGCCATCTTGACTAATGACAATAAAACCTAAAATAAGACTAAAATAAATTAAAACTAACTGAAATTAATCGAAACTTGGTTAAACGACTAATCAAAACTAACCAAAAGTAACCAAAAGCACCAGAAAATGCTAATTTTCAGTTAGTTTTAATTTATTTTAGTCATTTGAAACAGTTGCGATACGTTATACCCAATTTGAGTGTTTTTGGTTACTCACAAAAATTCGGTTAATTTGTATTAGTTTTAACTTACTTCCATAGAATTGCTTTTAGTTACTTTTGAGTAGTTTTTGTTAGTCATTCCATCAACGTTCGGATACTTTCAGCCAGTCCTATTTTTTTTTGGTCAATTGAACAGGTTCCGATACGTTATAACCAATTTAAACGTTTTTGGTTAATTTTAGTTAGTCGTCAAAATTCGGTTAATTTGGGTTAGTTACTTATTTTAATACCTTTAATCAGTTCCGATACGTTTTAGCCTTTTTTGGTGTTTATGATTACTTTTGATTAGTTTTGGTTAGTCATTCAATCAGTTTTCGGATAGTTTTAGTTAGTTTTAATTTATTTCAGTCTCGAACCGGATCCGATACGTCATAACCAATTTTAATGTTTTGGTCAATTTTAGTTAGTCGCCAAGATTCGGTTAATATTAAGTTAGTTTCAACTTACCTTAATATTTTTATTTTTAATATGTTCCGATATGTTTTAGCCCTTTCTGGTGCTTTTGGTTAGTCTTGGTTAGTCGTTCATTCAACTGTCAGTTAATTTCAGATAGTTTTAATTTATTATAATCACTTTAACCAGTTCTGATACGTTATAAACAATTTTAGTGTTTTTGGTTATTTTTGGTTAGTCGCCAAAATTCGGTTAATTTTAATTAGTCTTAATATTTTTAATCTATTTACGTTTTAGCCCGATTTGATGCTTTTACTTTCTTTTGGTTAGTCGTTCAATCAACTTTAGGTAAAATTCAGTTAGTTCCAATTTTATTTAGTTATTTTAACCGGTACCGAGACGTTATAAATATTTTTAATGTTTTTGGTTAGTCACCAAAGTCGGTTAATTTGGGTTAGTTTGAACTTACTTCAATATTATTGTCGCGAATATTCGTGATGACAGTTCTTTTAATTTTTTCTTAATGCCTCCACCAAACTGTCATCATACGTTTGAATCGCGATGCCACGCCTTACTCAGCGTGCAGGGGTATAACTCCGATGGTAGTACGGGATTCTTTACGTAAGGTGAGAAGCGAAGATAAAGAAAGCACTTAAAAAACAATAAAGTATATTAGATAAACTTAATGAGAAAAAAATTAACAATGTGTATTGGTCAAAGACCCAACGATAGAGTTTTAACAGCGTTTACTGGTCAGAAACTTAATGAGATTAGCCTATACCCAATTATTAAGGTGCGCATGCTTTCTCGACTTGAGGTATGTTTTATGAATTGTTTATAGGTCTTTTTGGTCACTGCTTTGTAAATATAGTTTATCTTATGTTGTGTTGTGTTTTATTTAATGTTAAGATATCTAAGAGCACTTGGATACTACACTTTGAACTACTTGACAGACTACTTAGAAACTTCACTCGAAGAACTTTGACAGACTCGACTTTTCTACTGTGGTTAATGAAACCCCTCGTCTTAGCAGTCGATGTGGCTAACCAAGTACTAGGTTTGGGGCAGGAAAAGGATTATAACTTTAGCAATCGTGTGACTAAGCAAAGAGCGGATTGAACCAAAAGCAGTCATGTGACTAACCCTGGAGCTGGTTTAGGTGAGACCAAAAGTCTGACGAACTGAAGGTTTGCCAGTGTATTTATATTAGAGAAATTGCTGATCATTGCATGCTTAAGGTTCATAATCGCTCCCGTTGACTGCTCGCGTTGTTTATAGTTTGCTTTTAATGTTTATTAAATAATTCCCAAGTTCAAGTTCAAACTTGGGACAGGGTGATAATTAGTTAATAGCTTTATGAATTATTATATTTGACATTATTAATCTATTTCGATGTATTTTAGCCCGTTTTGGTGCTTTTGGTAACTTTTGGTTAGTCGTTCAATCAACTTTCGGTAAAGTTCAGTTAGTTTTAATATATTTTAGTCATTTGAACCGGTTCCGGTACGTTATAAGCAATTTTAATGTGTTTGGTTAGTTTTGGTTAGTCGCCAAAAGTCGGTTAATTTAGGTTAGTTTTAACTTAACATTTGTAATCTGTTCTTATAAGTTTTAGCCCGTTTTCGTGCTAAACATTTGGCTAGTTTTGGTTAGTCGTTCAATCAACTTTCGGTTATTTTCAGTTAGTTCCAAATTATTTTAGTCACTTGAACCGGTTCGGATACGTTATAATCAAATTTAGTGTTTGTGGTTTGTTTTCGTTAGTCGCCAAAATTCGGTTCGTTTTGGTTAATTTTAACTTACTTTAATTTTTGTAACCTGTTCCGATAGGTTTTAGCCCGTTTCGGCGCTTATGGTTAGTTTTGGTTAGTGGTCCAATCAACTTTCGGTTAGTTTCAGTTAGTTTCAATTTATTTTAGTTATTTGAACCGGTAAGGACACGTTATAATCAAATTTAATATTTTCGGTTAGTTTTGGTTAGTCGCCAAAAATCGGATCGTTTTGATTCGTTTTATCTTACTTTAATTTTTGTAATCTGTTCCGATACGTTTTAGCCCGTTTTGGTGCTTTTGGTTAGTTTTGGTTAGTCGTTCAATCAACTCTCGGTTAGTTTCAGTAAGTTCCAATTTATTTTAGTCATTTGAACCGATTCCGATATGTTATAATCAAATTTAGGTTTAAATAAACTATTACGATCTCTCACGCGTATGACGTCATGAATGTGGCAAATGTAGCATACACTTTTTTCTCCGATTGACAGCAAATATTAATTTTGCAGACCCATATCAATCAGCAAAGTATTACTTTTTCTGTCCAGGCAGCAAAGTAAGTACTTTGCTGCCTAGGCAGCAAAGTGATTAGTCTCCATGGGAATAAAACGTCTGACATAAGTTGTCAAACTATAATTATTATGGACATATACACTTCCATAGCAACCAACCGTTCCAACAATTGCGATTTCTATCAAATTTTGTCTTAATTTATCACTACAGAAAAAATAAAAAGATTGTGGGAATTGTAATAATTTGCAAATATACAATATACATATATCATTATAAACAATCGGAGAAAAAATTATATGTTCAACTCGGCAGCAAAGTAGATTGACTGCCTTAGCTGAATTCCTAGCCTCGCTACGCTCGGCTATGAACTATCAGCCGCGGCAGTCAATCTACTACTTTGCTGCCTAGTAAAACAAATAACTATTTCACGATTTGAGGCCCTATACTAGGAAAACAGAAAAATTTTTAATGTTAAAATGCATTTTTAGATTGTCAGACATGCAGAATTGATTGGTTAAAACAAAAGTTCCGATATCATAATAATAAAAAAATTACCATATGTGGCCAATATTCTGGCGGACACTGTATAACATTAGTTGGATTTAAAAAAGATTTAACTATAACATTGTATCTGCCAGTTTTCAGATTTAATTGAATTTCGTGCTCATTCGATTTTAGAATATGCAATAATTTTGGAAATAAGTGTGCTGGAATGTGCATTAAACAACATTTATACATACCTTTCAGGATCGCGGGGAAATTTAAATAATGATTTTTCGCTACCGCTTCTAGTAGAATAATTCAAATAAAGGCACTTATAACCAGGCATTTTTAACAAAAATAAAATAAAGATTAATTATTTTTCGTAACGCTCTCGGACTAAACCAAAAGACTCGCGTGGCTCGCGTTTAGAATCACACTAGACCTTGCCCTGACTATTTCTTGGGATGGCTGGCCATCCCAAGGAGGCGGAGCTTTAAACGAATTCTTGTTTCATGCGTTAGGCGGGAGGTTTCGCATCTGGTGTGGGTTTATCTGGGGTATAGTATTGATGCATAATAATATTATTTATTCATATTAAATTGCACGTTTATAATTTAACTACATGCCTATAATATACACGTTTGGCAAGAAATCTTTTCCCATAGGATTTTAATGCGATAACAGAGTACGTCAGATACGAGACCTAAAGTTAAAAAGAGACACAAAGTATGCCATTCCTTGCGCACCTTTCCCCTTCCAGCAAGGCGTGGTCACTCGGCGTTCGCTGTCGGCGACCGTCCGATAGTCCGATTCGAGTTTAGTAATTTTTTAGTTAAGTAGTTTAGTTTAGTAAGTGACACGTCGCTGAGGACAGATTATTTCTGCCATTCTTCATTTTTACGATTTTTACGAAATTTTCTTTGTTTCTTAGTTACTTTTAATCACTGTTCCATCCGAAAATGAAAATACAACAGTGATTTAAAAATTATTGATTACAAAAGGCTGTGCGAAAATGATGCAAAATAAAATAACCTGTTTCTATGCGCTTACAGGCTGTGTACTGGATTGCCAGGCGATTGCCAGATTTCATCAAACTCTGCGAATTGAAAAGTTGTCAGATTTCACCAGATTTTATCAGCAGTTATGTTTTTTTTTAACAAATTGGTTACAAAAAAATTAATAATTAATAACTTCCACCCAAATCTCATTAAACACTTAATTTAAAAAGAAAAATAAAATATGAATGGTTCTATGTATTCAATGGAACGAAAACATTAACTGTTTAGCATTGCAAACTTAACTTTAACTTAACATGACATACCTGTTCAATAAAAATTTAAACTGAATACGATATTTTTACAACTACTTCATCAATTACTATAAATCAATGCAGAACGTTTATCCAAAAGCTTATCTGGAATATTGTAGCAAAGGCAATGTTGGTTATTTTCGTTTGTTTGCCTGAATGCAGTCCAAACTTGTATCAATGTTACTATTTTGCAACAACACTCTCTATCTAACAAACAACACAGTACAAATTAAAAAACCAGTAGAACAAAGCGTCATACGCAATGAGCAAACAATGGGGCTTCTTAAATTGCAAAATTCCTAAATGACGAATAATATGTCGAAATTAATAGGTAGGGGAAGGAAATAATTCAAGAGCAAGACTCAACGCAAGCAAAGCGGAAATATGACGCCCGGACTTTATTTTTAACTCGCGTGTACCTATCGCAAATTTTCGACCTTCGGACCTGCTCATTTCGCAGCAGCCCACTGTTGTTGTTCTAATATTTCCCTTCACACGTGCCCGTCAGCTCGCTTCGCTCGCTCCGGGGGCGCAACCAAACAAAACGAACCCAAGGTAATGCACTGCAAATGAAGAAAAAATAACTTTGAAAAATATATGAAATATCGCGTACGCATGCGTGAAGGCTGAAAATTGCAGTAGGTACACGCGAATTATTTTTATATTTTAAAGTAACGCCATTTTCGAGGAAATTCCGAACTCTAAAAAATCCCAGCTGGCGTTGCAGTGATGCCGTTATAGTATAAATTTACCAAAATACGTACAATACAATAGAGGTTTTTATTTTACTGCAATCCGCATAGAAAAAAATGTAAATTGTGCAATATTCCATAAATCATCAGATTTGACCTATAAAATAAACAATTTTCACCAATCAACAAAACCTTCTTAAAATCACCAGATCTGATGAATTTTCACCAAGTTTGGCAACGCCGTAATACAGAAGGTTCGTCGATCTGCCTCGGTGGTCTTCGTCGGCTACGAAGGTCGTCCTATGCGAGAGCGTCCGCGCGTTTGTTGCTGAATGGAAGGGGAGTAGGGGAAACCAGAGGAATTCCGTCTCTTTCTCTTTTTAGCTTTAGGTCTCGTATTTAACGTACTCTGTTATCGCATTAAAATCCTATAGGAAAAGATTTCTTGCCAAACGTGTATATATTTTTTATTCATGAGGGGGTCATCCCTTTAAAACCCCACCACGAAATATTACGAAAAATATAGAAATTACGGAATTTAATTAGTGGTGTAACATATCAATTGGAGGAATTTGTCACATCTGATCTGGTCTAATCGAAATTAACAAATCCCCAGGACACAATGCCTAAAACTTGTGGATGAATATTACAATGTTAAATTTCTTACTTGGATTCTAACATGTCCTCTTCATCTTCACTTTTAACGTCAACTTCATCATGACTTATAAAGTCTGATTGAATCAAATAATCTTCATTAAACTTTTCCACATCGGATTCTCTATAAAATAAAATAAGTCAATAGAATCAGTTGATTAAGGACGATTTGTGCTAATTTGTCTAAGGTGTTTTATGGCAACTATGTGAAGCTATTGAGCACGACATTATAAATAACATGGTGAAAAACTTCTATAACTATATTTTAGCTCTGTGCCGTCGCGTCGGCCTGACCCTGATGAGATTAACTTCCCAAATCTGCCCACTGCATGTGTTATTTATCCCTAAGTTCCCCCTTCAACCAAGCTCCTATATCGTCAGAAGTCATGCGCCATCTTCGCGCATCCCCACTCAACGTAAGAACCCAACGCCGCGGTAGTCAAGAGATATTTCAAAATTCAAAATTCCTTTATTCATGTTAATACACCATAACGTTTACACTCGTCAAAAATATATATAGGTAAATCTAATACAAAGAAGACACAAGTCAAAATACATCAATAAAATTTAAAAGTTAAAAATTCTGTATATGAATAAAAAGCATTAAGAGTCAAGATCTCCTTCATTTTGCTGTAGAATTACTTATAAGGCAAGTTCCCAATGCTCTCCGGCAAAACATTAAAAAATTTAATTGCCCAATAGCCCGGGTCATCCTGATACCTTCCTAAGCGCCACCATAAGGGTACTAGATTATTTTTGTTGCGTGTATTATAGTTATGTACGTCTGTGTGTGATTTAAAATTATCTGCTTTTTTATAAAAAGTAGATTCTGAAAAATATAGAGGGATGGTAATGTTAAAATTTGAAGATCAATAAACCCCCCTCTACAATCCTCTGTGTAGCCGAGATTGGATATTACTCTTACTACTCTCCTTTGGATGGCAAACAGTCTATAAACTTCCGCAGAGTGCCCCCAAGCCAAAATAGCATATGATACATGGGACTGAAATAATGCAAAATATGCCACTCTCAATATAGCTGGAGAAACACAACTAGAGTGTCCTCTTACTAGAAATTCCGCCTTTGTTAGCTTTTTAGCCACCTGACCAATATGACTACCCCATTGCAGTTTTGCGTCAAGAGTGACACCCAGAAAATTTGCCTCCAAAACATCATTACCCGAACTATCACCCAAGTTTCTCATAGTGAATACCATCTGCTTGGTTTTATCCTCGTTGAGAAGAAGCTTATTTGACTGGAACCATGCACTCGACAATTCCAGAGATTCCCTGGACCCCACAAGAGCATCTTCCAACGAGTCGCCAGCAGAAGAGAGAGTTGTGTCGTCCGCAAAAAGAGTGTATCCCGCCCTAGGATCAGTTGCCGGTAGGTCATTGATGTAGATTAAAAACAATACTGGTCCAAGAACTGAACCCTGTGGGACACCTATATTTACTACTCTTTCCGTCGACGCCACACCATCACTCTCACACTCTGACATCTGTCTGCAAGATAGGAACCTATTAATTCAACACTACTGGCATCAAAGTTATAAAATTTAAGTTTTTTTAATAAGATGTTGTGGTCTACGCAATCGAATGCTTTACTTAGGTCGCAAAAAGTTACCGACATATATTGTTTATCCAGATCCAGAACAGCCATAGTTGTATCCTTTCCCTGCCGAAATTTAAACTGACCGGAAGTAAAAAAGACCATTCCCTTCAAAGAAAGCCACCAGTTGCAGTGCTATACATTTTTCAAATATCTTTGAAACAATCGGAAGCAATGAAATTGGCCTATAACTTCCAGGCAGGTTAGGGTCACCATTCTTGAACACTGGAACTATGATAGCCTTCTTTAAAATCTTTGGAAATTTTTCCTCTCTGAAGCAAATATTTATAAGTTTTGTTAGGGGTATAAGAGTAACGTTTTTAATTGTTTTGATTAATTTTGAATTAAAACCAAATAGATCAAGACTTCCTTTATTTTTTAAGCTGTCTATGATTACGCGTACTTCATTCAATGTCATTTTGGAAAAACAAAATGCCTCAGAAGGTGGACTAACTGTAGCTAAATCGTTTTTATGGTCAGCATTAAATAGTGGGATGTTCTCAGCAATGTTAGAGAAAAATTATTAAAGTCATCCGGAGATAAATTGGTTTCAACCGAGCTTTTTTTTTATCTTACCTCTTTGCGTATTTATTATATTCCACATTGTTTTCACAGAGTTATTGGAGTTGAGAATTAGGTTATCATTAGCACTTATTTTTGCCTGTTTCATTTTGTTTTTATATAGGGACCTATAATTTTTGTACACTTGCGTACTTATGTAATTACCATTACTCATATATTTTAAGAAAGTTAAGTGCTCCCTTAGTTCCTGGTTAAACCATGTTATATTATTACCTTGGTCTGATCTTACTATATATTTTTTTTAATTTTTTTTTCAACACTTTAAATTCCCAAATCAATAAAGTCCCAGGACTCCTCCTCCATTTTGTTTAATCCCCTTTGTGTAATTGGTCTAAAGATCTTATTATTCTGCATAAATCCCTTTATTGTATCAGAAAAAAAACTGTAGTGTTTGTCCCTTATGGTCCGATACCCCAACATCAACAACTTTCACATGATTTACCTCAACATCAGAATTAACGAACATGTTATCAAGGCAGTATTGACCCCTTGTCGGTTCATAAACTGTTTGACATAAACCAAAGCTACTAAACAAGTCACATAATCTTAAACAATTGGTGTCAAGTGTGTTAAAGTGCACATTAAAATCGCCTGTAAAAACATTAGATAAAATAAAATAATAAAGATACATTTATTTACTTTTTGTATGTAGTACCACAAATTAAATCGCATTCTAACACACACTGTGGTACAAGAGTATGTTTGCCAGATTTCCTTATTAATCAGTGAATTTAACTTCCAAGTAGGTATATTTTGTTGGTAAATAGCACTTACTATTTTAAATTTATTGAACCATGTTACATTTGTTATTCTATAAATACCTAATTTAAATCTACGTTAGTTAACAAAAAAAACATACGTAATTACCTACTTTAGAATTTTAAATATTGTCATCAAGCACGCGAAGAATTTCTATAAATAAAAGTGGCAATGCCGCGTGGGTGCCTCCTCTACTTCGGCTACGTCTCGTCTACTTTCGGCCGATTCCGGCCGAGTAACAACATAGCGTATTAGTCGTAGTAAAACGGCATGTTTTAAATATATTACTATCGTGTGGTATTCTTTAGTGCTTTGTAAGACTTTTTGAGGCAAATCAGTTTTTAATACTTTATCATGGTTCATCATTGTAGAGTTTGCAAGAAAACAAGTCGGAATTTTCCAAAACTTTTGTGTCATCGGTGAGTATTAAATGTCATTTCATTTTCGTCCCTCGAGGACGATACAAAGCAATAAAATAATTCATGTGTTTCTAGTTCAAGAACAAGTAGATGACAATTAGCTTCTAATAACACTTTACAAGTTTATTATATCTGCTAATCAAAAATAAAACTAATCTAGCATAATTGATATTTTCGTCTACAAGAGTCCTACCGCCTGACGAGTCCAGTTCATTCGCTTGTGCGCGAATTATAAACACACTTCTGAAAACTGAATGGTATATTTGCTTATAAATACTTTTAAAACCTTGCCACCTACTTTTACTGGACTGATTTGAGGACCAATATATATGAAGATGTCCCGTTAAATTGCCATGGAACCGAATTAATAAAATTAGTGTTAACAAATTATTTTAAAATCAGGATACATTATGAAAGTTAAAAAGCTTGAATCTTCTCAGAAACCAAGACTTAGACTTACTTACAAAAGCTGTCTTATTTAGAAATTAATACACTTTTGTATACTTATTAGTTATTCAACGAGATTGTTTGTATACTTAAAATGAAACTTCAGGACTTAAAAACTTGTCAAAAATGTTTCAAAATAATTTTGCCTAGTATTTTCTTAATCTCTATCTTTGCTCTGTTTTGTTCTTTTGAGTTTTTTTAATTGCTGTGATTATTATTTTGATTTTTCAATAGCGAAATCAGTAGTCCTACTCCATTGATTATTGGAACATTTTTAACGCCATTAGAATGCTAAAAACATTTTACATCTATTACGATAAAAGTATGTCACTATATACTATCCTAAATGAACGGTTTGATTTAGTATTATGGTGTATTGCAATACCTTTAATTTTTAATTAATAAAAATTTACAGTCCTTCGCAAAAATGCAACCGGGGGAACATTGAAAATGAAAGATTATATTTAAAAAATAAATAAATAAAGAAAGGTGCAGATATGAAGGCCTAAAAGATTACCCTCCACTTGTAGATAGGAAAATATATTAATATATAATTAGCTATAATATTACTGTAATATTTTTAACCTGTTCCGATTCGTTTTAGCCCGTTTTGGAGCATTTGGTTATTTTTAGACATTTTCGGTTAATTGTTCAAACAACTTTCGGTTAGTTTCAGTTAGTTCAAATTTATTTTAGCCATTTGAACCGACTCCAATACCTTATAATCAATTTAAGATTTTTGGTTAGTCCCCAAAATTCGGTTCGTTTCGGTTGGTTTTAACTTACATTAATTTTGTAACCTATTCCGGTACGTTTTAGCCCATTTTGGTGCTTTTGGTTAGTCATTTAAACCGGTTCCGGTACCTTATATGCAATTTTAATGTTTTTGGTTAGTTTTGGTTAGTCGCCAAAATTGGGTTAATTTGGGTTAGTTTTAACTTACTTTAACTTTGTTAATCTGTTCTGATATATTTTAGCCCGTTTGGTGCATTTATTCACTTTTGGTTAGTCATTCAATCAACTTTCGATTACTTTCAGTTAGTTCCAATTTAGTTTAGTAATTTGGACTGGTTCCGACACGTTATTATAACCAATTTAAATGCGAGTTTAAAAGTTTTTCGTTAATTTTATTTAGTTGCCAAAATTCGGTTACTTTGGGTTAGTTTCAACTTAGTTCAATATTTTTAATCTGTTTTAATACGTTTTAGCCCTTTTTCCGCCTTTAGTTAGTGTTGGTTAATCGTTCAATCAACTTTCGGTTAGTCTCAATTAGTTCCAATTTATTTTAGAACCGATTCCGGTACGTTATTATAACCAATTTGAATGCCTTTGTTTCATTTTAGCTAGTCGCCAATATTCGGTTATTTTGGGTTAGTTTCAACTTTCTTTAATATTTTTAATCTGTGTCGATACGTTTTAGCTCTTTTTGGTGCTTTTGGTTAGTTTTGGGTTAGTCGTTCAATCAACATTCGATAAATATCAGTTGGTTTTAATATATTTTAGCCATTTGATCCGGTGCCGGTACGCTATAAGCAATTTTAACGTTTTTGGTTACTTTTGGCTAATCGGCAAAATTCGGTTAATTTAGGTTAGTTTTAATTTGCTTAACATTTTTAATGTGTTCTGATAGGTTTTAGCCCGTTTTGCATCTTTTAGTTAGTTTTGGTTATAGTCATTCATTCAACTTTCGGTTACTTTGAGTTAGTTCCAACTTATTTTAATCATTTGAACCGGTTCCGATACCTTAATTATGACCAATTTTAATGTTTTTGGTTAGTAGGCAAAATTCAGTTTATGTGGGTTAGTTTTAACCTCGGTTTTAACTTACTTCCATATATTTAATTTATTCCTACACGTTTTAGCCCGTTTTGGGTTTTTGTTACTTTTGGTTAGTCATTCAAACAACTTTCGGTTACTTTCAGTTACTTCCAATTTATTTTAGTTATTTAAACTGGTTTCCATACGTTCCATACTCCATACGTCAATTCTGTGGCTGCGCATGTCAGAGTTTTGGTGTTCGAAATTGTCGATACCTTTTTTCATATCAGTGTTGATACCCAACCAGTCTGAACAAAAAAAATTGGAGGTATGGTGATGGAACTTTATAGACTTTTAATCTTTTATAACTTAATATCCCTCAAAAATATTAATAAAGACTTTTCAATACATTTAAATAGCATTCCTACCTGAAGACAATCAAATTTAAATTATGTGCTAAAAAATTCGTTTCCAAACTTGTTGTTTTCCCAATATTTCAATATCCAGTTTTAATTTAAGAATCGAACTCTATAAACGACTCACAAATTCCCATTTTTAGATTTGCGTAATCAATTTAGATTTGAATTTTGGTGAAAGAAAATAATTACGAAAAATTAAAATGCTACGCCTATGTTTGTTTACCCACTAGCCACTCTCTGTACCACAGTTTCATTGATAAATACGCACGTCACAGTCTGTGGTATACGATGCAGTTTTCTAGAAAATTATGAATGACAGACTTTTTCTTTTTAAGTAAGTAGTCTTAGGTAAAAACTATTTGCTTAGACGTGGCCTTTGCCATTAATAAACCCTCCAGCAATTCCAAGAAAGTATCGAAACAGCTTGAAGGAGATCTATAAATATTAAAAACACATAAATTTAATGAACTTACATAAATACAACAATACTCAAAACAGTTATCTAAATCTAAGTTAAAATCACAGTCAATTTCACTCATCCTAAAATTACTAGCCAAAAGGTTGACGCTTGCAAATATTGCTGTACCTCCCCCATTTGTTCAATGTAGCTGAATAACTTACCAGGGAAAAGCCCTGAATCTGGACAGTTTCTATTTCTTCAGCGGTTAACCAATGTTCTGTAAAGCAGATTATATCTATATTTTTGTCAGCGATGAAGGCTTCTATTTCGCCAATTTTGTTTCTTAGAGACCGTACATTAATATGCAAAATGTTTGTTTCTTGTTTAATTAGGCCACTGATGTCCTGTTCTGGTACTGTAGGTTCCGAAAACGGCTAATTGTGCCTTTTGGCAAAAGTGAGGTATCCAAATACTTATTAACGTCTCCCTGTGGTACAGAGAGCCAAAAAGAGCAAAAATATCTTTATTTTTTGGTTGTCATTTTTGCACAACGAGATCCAGTTTCCAAGTTGTTTTCTTTGAGAAAATTCATAATATTATCAGGAGTTGCCTCCGGCGCTAGTCCCGATACAAACAAAACGGACACTTTAGTGGCTACTTTAAGACAGGAAACATTTTCTCTTGTGCCTCGAATGGGTTCAGGCCTTGTTGGTTTATTCAATTTCGGTTTAGTTTTGTTATTATTTGCAGACCTTTTTCGAACAACGTCAGTCCAACCGTTTTTAAGGTTATAGTAGTAAACTCTCTGATGGCCTTTTTCGTGAGAAAATTCAGCCAGTAACGACCCCTATCCAGGCTTAGCAAGAGGTAGAGCGATGGATAGAGATACTATTTTTAGAGCCCTCAGTATGTCGAGTATGTACTCCTGGGGGCTCAAACTTATACATGCACGGCTTGTTTTAAGGTTCGAACACCACCGCCTGGACGTTCACAAACATAAAAATCTCTAGCATGCACGGGGCTCAAACCCCCGGCTGGAAGTCCGTATCTTATTCGGGGAGAAAACTACCCGGTCCCTGAACGTTCACCATGAATTCCCAAAACTAACATATATGTATATGCAGCTGGAACAAAATGGCCGATACCCGACACGTGCACTCTCGACCGAAGACGAAACGGAAGTCCGTTTTTAAGGTTATGGCCATCCGATTTGTCACTACTATCGCCGTCAATGGTAGGGCTGGGCGGCGGATCGTCGATTACAATTTGATTGATGGATTTGTCATCTTTGCGCACTGCAGGTTTTGGGTCTTTAGATTTTACGTTTTCGGGTCTTAAAACCGCCTTTTTCAGATTCACTGTTTCTTTGACAGGTGTCACCAGTGTCTTTGGACTTTCGATGCTAATTACGATTTCACTAGATGTCGCTTCGGGAATGGGCATGTTATGATAAAAGCGTCTGTAGACCCGATATAATTTTCGATACCGATTCTAACGCCATCTAGTGCAGATGGCGTTGACTCAAGCGATTGCATTCGCGCTATGTCTTCGTGATGCAATCGATTTGCAGTATAAGGCGTGGTGCTCCAGAGGACTAGATGGTTAGGTCTGAACTCGGCAGCGGCAGTTATCGGCGCCGGCGGCTCGGGTTCAAACCCCGTTGTTTTCTTTTTATTTTTTTTTAAGGTTGTTTCTAAACAGCTTTTTCTTGATTTTGGGTATGTCTTGGGTTAGTTTGGGTTAGCACCTGGTTAGTTTCCTTTTCTTGAGCCCCCGTAGCGAGCGCAGCGAGCGGAGGGCCATGCGAAAAGTGATATTACTTATTGTAATAATACGTGCCCGTACTTTGGATGCACTTTTTCCAAAATATGTTGCTTTATTTAACTAAAAACCAGGATATATTTAATAAAAGCCGTATTATAGTCGATATACAGTAGCTTACATGTGTTTCCGCGAATACATTCACAAAGAATCCCCATTCTTTGTGAATATATTCCACGCAAGGCCACCTATGTAGTATAGGTGGCCTTTGGTATCGAAAATTTGGTCGCGTCGCTAGACTCTTGTTGTTATGATTACTTGCATTTTCATATTTTTCTAGTTTTTTCTGAAGATTTGTTATTTTTTCTCGAAGAAGCTGGCCATTTTTCTCAAGAATGTGGTTCTTACTTTGTAACTCCTTGACGAGGATTTTCAATAATTCATTTTCTGTTGGTTCTTCTGACGTGGAATATACACTCGTTTTTCTAACCTTCAAGGCCTCGTGAGAACATTGAGCGTTTTTTAGTTCTGCTGCTTGCTCCAAACACGCAGGATGGAATGAACTAAGGCACTTTTTACACTTAACTACGTTTACAACACGTTTTTTACAATGTAGACATGTTATTATGGTTTTCTTTTCACTTCTCCTAGGCGTCGCTTCTTCTGACCTTTCACTGTCGGCCATCTTGCCTAACTCTTCTTCTTTCTTCAGTACGCTTTTTAAGTTGCTTCAAACGTGTGCTATTTATCCAACCCGTGTTTGCATACACGATCGTGGATGCAAAATTATATAGTATTGGTTAAAGCTGTTACGGGCTGTGTTTGGTTTTGTAGTGCATAAATAAGGTAAGGAAGGTCTTTCTTTTCAGCTATTTTTGAAGAAATAATGTTTTCTTACGGATCCAAGTACCTACTGGTCTTGATCAAATTTGTGAGAATAATTACCTCACCTCTACGGTAGGTAAAACTCTGGGATGAAAGATACTGTGCGAAGAACTGAGTTGTTTATATGACAGTATAAAAGATCCACGATTAATATTTAACATGATAGATACGGCGCTCCTCGAGTCCGTTCCTCTCGGCAGACGCCCTTCGTTTCTGCAGGTTCCGCCAGTTTTGACCTGTTTTAACACGACAGACGCCGCTCATTTTGACAGACGCCGCTCATTTCGGCAGGCGCAGCTCATCTCGACAGGTGTTGCCTATTACTGATCGGCGCTCTTCGAGTTGACCAGCGCCAGGAGATAGGTTTAGTACCGCTCACGTGGCACATAGATTTCTAATTCAGATAATGGCAGAGGGGCTAAAAACCCTTGGAGATCTGGCGCAACAGATTCCAAATGATCCTAGAGATATGGAAGTCTTTGCCAGGATAATAAAGCTGTGTAACGATGTTCTTCCGGAAGGATGGAAGGAATGGAGATCATATGAATTCACTAAACTAGAGCTGTTGGGGGATAAAGATCCACAGGTTCTCAACAGGATAAGGTATGCACTTCCAACTACAGGTTTGGTGAAGGTGTTTGATCCAGAGGCGACGCATATTTCTGAGAAGGGCTACCGAGAAATAAAAAGAAAGATGTTGGGATTGGCCTCTTTGCGTTGGCCTTATAATAAAACCTGCTAATTTAGCTTCCAGAATAAGAAGCCCGACAGCGTCTAATGAGCTAGTAGTTGCTTCTCTGGATGCGTTAAAACCACAATTTTTATCTCAAAAAGAGGTTTCTAGAACGTTATTAGAAGAAAATTGTGATACTGAAAGTGATAAGGGCTCAGAGAATAATGGTGAGTCTAGGAGTCGTTCAGATCAAACCAAAAAAGGGACACAGTCTAAAGCGGAGAACAAACGTTTGGGAAAGCTGGAAAAGTCCAACGAGGAGCTAAAAGGGATGTTTCATTCGCTTATGGCATCCTTTGAATCCTTTAAAGAAAAAATCCAACCACCTACGGTTTCTGATTCGGAGTCGGAAGGTTTATCAGAAGCTGAATCTGATTATATTCATCCAGTTCGAGGCTACGAGGTTGATGAAGATAACATGACGGACCAAAGGCATAATCTTGGTAGTATTCCTCCTTTATTAAATGGTAATTTGGAAGAAAATGACGTAGAAGATACAGCTGATCAATTTGAATTTGTTCCAAATACAAAAGAGCAAGAGCCGTTAGTTCCTCCGGCGAATCCTAATATTGGATCGCAAGGTATTCAGTGTTTAAGGCTGGGCCAGCCATCATTTAATAAAATCCGTTATATAGACGTCCAGAAAAAATTGCAAGCCATTCCTGTTTTTAGCGCACTGCGGGTTAATAGGGAATTATCTTACTCGTCATCTTCGGATGCAAATCATAATCTTTTGACCAAAACAGATTCCACCCTCGCCATCGTCGTTCATGGGCTTCTTGTTCAAAGAGGCAGTTTTGCAGAAGGGATGAAAGACATAATTCAATGCATCTTTAATGAATCAGATTCCAAATTTAAGCAAACTTCAGACGATGTTCTTCAGTACGTGTGTGGTAGAAGAGCAGAGATTATAGAGCAGAGAAGGAAGACATTTTTTCCAAAAAATCATCAAGTAACTTCTTTACTCGAGGCACACCTCCATCCTTGACTCACCTTTTTAGGAACAGAGATTTTCGGAAGTAGCTAGGCAGTATGGAAATATTTTTCGTACCTCTTTTCGAAGACCAAGCTCTGGTCAAATCAGTCAATCATTTCGCCGGGTTTCGCAAGGTCAACAAAAGGGCAATACCGCAAAGAGGGAGAATCTCAACTAAAGCGAAAACGTCTTATGGAGACCGAAGAGTCGGTTCAAGAGACGCAATTAATCGTAAACGTAAATATCCTGGAAAAGAGGAAAAGTCCTTTAAAAAGTCTAGGTGGCAATGACTGCCGGACTTTTCCTTTCAATGCGGGGTAATTAAAGAATCACGTGGATCAATGGGAAGAAATAGGGGCCCCGAGAAGAATTTTGGAAATGTTAACAGGTTATTCAATTCCGTTTGTCAAAAAACCTCCCCTATTGCCCTTCACAATAAACAGTTGCTTAAATTACAAAACACGGGGGATGGATGTAGAGGTAGACCCTTATGATAAAACAAGGAGTTTTGGAAAAATCGACTTTTCAAACAGGTTTCTTATCCAAGATGTTTTTAGTTCCAAAACCCGGGGGAGCCAAAAGAGCGGTGTTCAATCTTCAATCTGAAAGCGTTAAATCAATTCCTTGCACCCAAGACCTTTCGGTTAATAAACCATCAAAAGATTCCCCAGTTCTTGAGAGCTGGAAGTAATATGGTCAAAATAGATATTTCCCAAGCATTCTTTCACCTACCAATAAAGAGAAGATACAGGAGGTTACTTTCGATGGTTTACAAAACAGAAGTATTTCAGATGACGTGTCTGCCATTCGGTCTTTCAACAGCACCGCTCGAATTTTCCAGAGTTTCAAATTGGTTGGCAGCCCAACTGAGAAAAAGAGGTATCAGAATAGTAGTGTATCTCGAGGACTTTCTGGTCATAAATCAAAATCCAGACTTGTTAAGATCTCAAGTAAAGGAAGTAATAACATTTTTACAAATGTTAGGTTGGCAGATAAACACAGAAAAATCCTCGATAAATCCTTGTACAAGCTTGGAGTTTCTGAGAATTATTTGGAATACGATAGAACAAACAATTGCGCTACCCGACAAGAAAAAGCATCAATACGAAAAGATCTAAGGAACATTTTAACCAGTCTAAAGTGGAATTGGAAGTTGGCAAAACGCCTATTAGGAGAAATGAATTTCGACTCGTTTGTCATTCCCCTCTCAAGACTGCATACAAGGCATATGCTTCCAGAAAGTTTATTGATTCCGGAGAACAAACCAAAATTAAAGTTTCTGGTAACAAAAAGGTCGCGGATGGAGTGCGAATGGTGGTTAAGAAACCTGAATATATTCTCTGTTTCCAGGGGACCCGGAATTATTCTTATGAACGGATGCCAGCGAGCATGGTTGGGGAGCACAGTTGATGAACAAAGTCTTCAAGGGCAAATGGGCCGCCCAGCCAAAGGAGCGGCATATAAATTGCAACGAAGCATTTGTAATGTATCTGGTCATAAAGAAATGTTCAGCAGCTCTAGAGAACAAGGTTCTATTGATCCAGTCGGAAAATCGAACAGTAGTGTCGTACATCAAGAAGCAAGGGGGCATGAGGTCAATATTGCTATTGAAAATCACATACAAAATATTAATATTGGCCGAGACATTGAAGCTAACCATTCAGATTCAATATTTTCCCGGAATATTAAACGATGTTGCGGACGGCCTATCAAGGAACAAAAAGCTGCCGGATTGGCATCTTTTGCCGACAATAATAAAAATGGGGTGTCCCTCAGATAGAACTGTTTGCGAGAAATTTGTTGAACGTAGTTCCGGTTTATGTATCAAGGGATGTCAAGCATTCATAAATGCATTCAGCAGAAAGTGGTCCTATCAGCTGGTCTGGATATTTCCACCGCCCAGTCTGATCCCCCGGGTATTACGCCATTTAAATGTAGCCAAGGGTACGTTTCTCCTGGTCGTACCGAACTGGGACAAAGTCTTTTGGAGGACAGAGCTAAAAGAACGTGCAATAATAGGTCCTTGGAAACTGCAGAGCCTTCATCGAGATTTAGTACAAGCTCAGACCCAAATGGCTTTGCCTCGGGGTGAAGATTTTAAATTGGAAGTCTGGAAGGTACGGGATGGGCAGATTTAATGGTAGACTGGTCCGAAAATGACAAAGAGCTCTTGGAGAGATCATGGAGGAAGTCTTCATTAAAGACATATGCATCTCCTTGGAAAGATTGGCTAGAGTGGTGTTATAAAAACAAGGTAGCGTCTAAAAATGCGAATGCCATGCCATTTGTTTAATGAGAAAAGGTACTGAAGAAATATCTCTCGACTACCGCAGCATCGGGTTCTTACGATGAGTGGGGATGCGCGAAGATGGGCGCATGACTTCTGACGATACAGGGGCTTGGTTGAAGGGGGAATTTAGGGCTAAATAGCACATGCAGTGGGGTAATCTCATCAGGGTCAAGCCTAGGCAAGACCTAAAATAAGTCGTATTTACCCTTGGGGGGGGGGGGGGGGGGGGGGGGGGGGACGCCGTATATTAAATCTAGGCTGAAATCAAGGGGATTTCCTAAAGAATTTACCTACAATGAATTTAGAAGTTGTGATGGCCAGCAAATTTGTAATTTCTTTGCTAGTGTCTATGGCACTGGATCCTGTGATATAAATGATGTGATATTTATAAGCTCTCTTCACATACCCTACTACTGTGATATAAACATATCTGATATTTATAAAAAGTAAGATTTATTGGACATAAATAAGGGCCTAGGGCCGGATGGTGTTTATACCCAATTAAAAAAAACCTAAGCTTTATACTTTCAGGCCCCCTTTTCAGGATTTTTCAATTGTCTTTGGGAATCGACATGCTTCCTGATTGCTGGAAATCTAGCTATGTGTCTCCGATCTTTAAGTCTGTGTAGGTCCGACATAAAGAACTATCCATCAATTAGTATTTTAAGTAAAATTTCCAAGCACGAGCGGCAGAATGCAATAAATACAAGAAATGCACGTGCCATACGTAGACGGTTCTCGCGACGATAGCGGCACACCCGGTTATCGAGCGGCACTAGCGGTCAAACTGTTTGATTTTCCCAGCGCCGCCGGTCAGGCCGAACGCGGCGTGGGCGCTGCTGCTTCAGTTGAGCATTGGTCAGTCAGATACCGAGGGTTACCATTTTCCTTGAAAAATTCAAATTTTTAGACAACGTAGGTAGTACTTTTACAGAATTGTTGATAAGTCTGGTACAAAACCGCAAAGTTCTTTATGATATGAACCATAAAGACTATCATAACAGGTTGTTAGTCGTCAGAGAGTGGATAAGAATATCAGCGGATCTCCAAAAAACAAGAAAGTGTATATTTTAAGTGCGTACCCTATCGCTATCTCCGAAAAGGTTCGAGTTATAAGGTTGATTATGCTGGCAAAAGTTGCAACGAACGCAACTGCAGAAATCACGCAAGACACTACTGCCGCCTCTGCTGCTCAAGTCGCGCTAACCGACTAGAATCTAGGGAGATCCACGATACACCTACACACGGTATGTTAGGAGGTTGGACGATCGGCCTGCGCATGACGTCACGCGCGTCGCACGAATCCACGCTAGAAGACATCTAAGCACTAGAATTTAGAATTTGATACACGTAACACGTGTATCGTATATGGGCCAGTGGATTTTACGTTTTATTCTTTTGAACTGTTAAAAGCACAAAATAAGTGGTATAAAATATGGTGAATTGTGCAATTGCGGGATGCAAAAACTATACACGAGTTACGAAAGGGACTGATATTGTTAGTGGCATGGGCTCGGGGAACGTGGGATTATGGTCAAAGCTTAATATCGGCTATGACAAATATTGCTCCTCTGATGACAACTTAAATATATATGTTTGCAGATGTACCACACCTCATAAAAATTGTGCGAAACCATTTGCTTGATCAAGGAGATTCTGTACTAAAGTTGGCAAAACCTGCTTTGAAAAACTACTTTCTTGTTCAATCTCAGAACTTACAATCTGTCATAAACTAACAAGGTATCACCTAGTTGTAAGAGGAGCCGAACGACAAAAAGTGCGACAATTATTGTCTAATTCAGGTTAAAAGGCAATTAAATATCTTGGGAAATCAGGATTTATGCCAGCCAATTCTTCCTGGCAAACAACTTCTAACATTTTCCAGTTATTTAATGACTGGTATAACTCACTAAATTCTAGAAGTAAGTTTTCAGGATGTACAGAAAAAAATTTTTTGCACTGAAATGGAAGCGCAACAGAACATATTAAATCGGGTATCAGAAATAGTTTCAACTATGATTGTTGGAAATCATAAATCGTTACTTCCTTTCCAGAAAGGGATGCTTTTGACAAATGAATCAATGATACAGCTGTATGACTATTTACATTTGAATATACTGTCGAATACATGTATGACTATTTACATTTGAATATACTGTCGAATACATTTTAACATCAAGACTTAATCAAAACGTGCTAGAGATTTTTCTTTACATATATATGAGGAATGGGCGGAGCCAATAAAATCATCCTCACCCACTGAATTTTATATACCGTCTTAGATGGTATATAGGTACTGGGCAAACATTTTTTGGCGATTTTTACTTTGAATAGAAATACTGAAGATAGTATAGAACTTTGCTTACTTAAACCCTTAGAGGCAGAACAAAGTGAATCGGAAGCCAATAGAGAAATTTGTTTAACGCAAAGTATTCTTGGAAAATTAATAAAAAATGTGTATCTTATTGACATGCAACACGTTGAGGGAGAAGACCAATTTTTTGAAAAAGATACATTTATTGAACATCAGTATTCAGAAATACATATCCCCAATACGAAATATGATACTTGCAATGCTGGTTTTGCATTATTAGAAAGTTTTGAATTAACAAAAAGAATTCATGAGGAAGCATTAATATATATAGCCGGATATGTTGCTCAGTAATTTAGGGGAAAATATAACTTAGGAACAGAAATTAAAAAAATTAAAATAGATAAGTCGTCATAAAATTGGCTTACTTTTATTTCAAGGGGAAATCTGTTGTATCAAAATGAAGATTTCATACAAGTTACTAAATTAATGGAGTCCGAATTTAATAGTATGCATGGAGAATGTTTGGCAAGTGGAAAATTTTTATTTAAAAAGTTAGTCGAAAGAACTATGAACAGGCTAGATGGCAATATTAAAATTCCATACGAAGTTCTCCTTTGTTTGTCAAGAACCCGCACATACATTAGACTTCGAGATCTTAATCCTAAAATAAGTTTTGAAAACTGTAAAAAAAATTAGACCGAAAACTATCAAAATTTACAAACTATAAAAAAAGACATAACATTATGTATTTTTAATAAATTATATATTTTAATGTTAATTAATTGTTTTTAGTTTCTTTTATTTCCCATTCTAACAGATAATAAAAGTCATTAATAGTAGGGTGATTTTTTTAATGCCTTTATTTTTGTCGTTCAGTATATATTTTTGCATGTTTCATGTTTGTATTTGCTGCTGTACTAAATATATTAATAATGAGCTACTTTATTTTCAAATACCCATTTTTAGTTTTTATTACATATGTATACGATATATTAAGTATTTCTATTACTCTTGCATTAATTTGTCGGTGGGTTAATATATCAATATATTCTTACATCCAATTAAATGTATTCCACTGAATCATCAATCATATTAAATATGCATGATATATAAGAAATAAACGTAGTTCTTATAATCTTATCCATAAGATTGGCATACATATATCCAAATTTTGCGACGCACGTGAGGTCACAGGCTGGACAATGACGGAGAACAACATGCGGGCTGACATACCGTGTGTAGGTGTATCGTGGGGAGCTTGCCGCGCCAAATTCAAAACCAGAATCAAGGCATGTTGTAATAATGTATTGAATGCAGTGGAATTTATTCGCGGAAACACATGCAAGCTGCTGTATATCCACTATAATACGACTTTTGTTAAGTATATCTGGTTTTTAGTTACATAAATCAAAATATATCGTAAAAAGGGCTGACAAAATACGGGCACGTATTACAACAAGTAATATTTCACTTTTCGCATGGCCCTCCGATCGTTTCTGTCTTGATCCTGGTGCCTTAGCGTGGTGATTCTTAAAGTGGGTGCCTATAGATTTTTTTATGTTTTGTTTTAAACAAACAATCTAAACAGTGAAACCACTGGATTTGGTCAGCAGGCTTATGAATTATGACATGCACTGATAAATCCTTAATTAATTTATTGGAGAAATGTATACAAGAGCTAATTCAAACTCATCTGAATTATGAAATTTTACCATATCAGTCCACTTAAATAAACAAAAGGAACCAGAAACACACAAAATTTAGATTTATTTATTTTGTACACAATTTATGGCTGGGGGAAGGTTTTATTTGACTAGACTATTAACGTGGCCATTACGATTATTAAAATAATAGTTACTTACAAATTCGGTTCGGTTTTAATATTGCTTTCTTCTTTTTTAATAGTAGAACGCTCATCTAAGTCACTGTCAGCTTCATTTGAAGATTGCCTAGAAATATCAAATACTCTACTTAAAAATGTTTAATATAAAGATAATCATATTCAAGAAAATTCACTGAATCTATGCTTATAAATATACACTAATACATGATCATATTTTCTTATGTTAAACATATACCGACAACAAACATTTTGAACATATTGTAGACGATTTTTTGATATCAGGTAAATACACAATAGTTCAAAACAGGTAAAATAAGTGACTGGCACAACTTTTTCATCATTTTGAAATTAAAAATATGCCTATTTGCATATAATACTTTCATTCTTAAGTAAGCTTTTTGCGCGACAGTCATGCAGGCAGGACTGTCGATGTCGGGTGGATTGAGAAGCTCAACGGTTATGTTGCCGGTCCTAAGCCCGGATAAAGGAGGAAGGTTCGCAGGCCAGGCTAGCTCCCTACCTAAGGTAAAAAGTTATATAAGCTCACAGAACCGAAAACTTGCCTCGGAAGACACCAGATGCGCTTTGCCACTTGGAATGTAACGAAATATTCGTCATATGGTTTATCATATTTTAAGTTTTCTTATTGCAAAGTGATTTTTATGCAAATATCTACATGCAATTTCGGTTACGGTAATTAGGTGAGATTTCGCTAGAAGTTAGGTCATTTATACATAGGTGGAGCTGCCATTAGAATTGTATGCGTATCATTTCTACATCGTTTTCTATAAAAATATTTTTATTATACCAGCCTTTAGATAGAGGGCAATAGTAATATCGTCATTTTGATGGATAAGTCTCCCTCCTATTCCTTTCGACGCGGTTTGGACTGGAATTAAAATCGAACGACCAACGAGGCTTTGTCTTCGATTTCAAGTCAAGGTGAGAGTCCATTTTTATTTTTGTCGGGTGTGATTTTTGCACATTCCGCTTTTAAGTTATCGAATTTATTTCTCTGTTTTAGGAGTGTCTTATGACAATTTTCAGGTTATAGGAGGATTTTCGAGGCTATAATCTAGTAAAAAATTTTTTGGTTAACTTTCTAATATCTTGATTTATAAATTGGATTCTTCACTCATCCTGGCCATCTAGGCACTATGTATTTATAAAATATTGTTGAATAAATGATCTTATTGGTCCCTTTACTGAATATGGTTTCGTTAACCTTTACAGGAATATTTAACTGCGTAGTTGAAGTTAGCAAGAAGAATTTCTAACTAACCTCACTTTATTACCGATTTCGGTTGGGCTTTTATGTTTTTAGCTAATTCCTGGCCACAGACCTTCAGTTTACTGCCGGTGGAGGATTTAGGAATTCCTACTTTCTAAAAGTCTAAGGTGAGTTATCTCTTTTCTTATTTCTAATTTATGAAATATAACATCGAATTTTTTTGAGAACTCACTTTGGATTTTTATTTCTTCTCTCCTAGTTCCTTGCTAAACTTTTAACTAAATTTGCTTTGTTTATTTTGCTTGTGGCTCGTAATGCTCACCTTGACGAGAGATTTGAGAACAATTGACATTTGGTAAAAAGTTGATCAGCTTTGCTTATGACCTTAGCACTTAGTTTTCTTAATGCATAAATTTGACTTGGGAAGAATTTGTATAATTGAGTTTTGAAGTAATCATATTTTTCTATCAATTTTTGACTAGTATTTTGCTTATTTTTAGAACTTTTCGCTTCAATAAACTTTTTGGGGACTTTTCATTTATTTTGCACTTATTTAAAGGTGTGCTTAAGTCAGATTTAATCATTTTCTTCTTTAGTATATTTGAGTATCAGATTCGTTGATGAATCTTGTATCTTTGATCATAGTGTAATCCTTCATTTACGAATCTTGTATATTTTATCATAGTTTAATTCTTCATTTACGAATCTTGTATTTTTAATCACATATTTAATTCTTAAGTGATAAGAGTTTGATTTTTTTTTTGCTGATATTGTTTAAATCACTGTTCATTATTTTTCATTTCTTCCTTTGATATCAATCAACATTCTGGTCTAAGACAAGTTTTTTTGTTTGCATATTCTCACGAAAATTGGCCGAAGAGCTTGGATTGATAGGCAAGCATCAAGCGAGTGTACCATTGCAGCATTAGACGTATCAGCTGTACAAGACGTTTTTTTAAGTCCTCTGGTGTTATCCTTACCCATAAGGGCCTAACAAATAACAGGCAATTGGAGAAAAGGAACGAGGTGAAGAGACGTATGTCCAACCTAAGTTGAACGTCTAATCTAAGCTAAGTATTCTACTTGCAAACCTAAAAATCGCTGTAAAGACCAGAATCTTTCAGTTTTAACTAATTTCAATTATTGATATTTTAATTGTTTTTATTTTCTCTAAAATCTAACTTATTAATTTAATTTTCAACTCTAGAAGAACTCGGTTCAACAAGTTGTGATTTAGACTGTTCATTTTAATTGTATTTATTTAAATAAATTATTCTAGATTTGTTTTTAAGAATATCTTTTATTTCCTGCAAGAAACGAGATTCTACAGTTCTCAACGTCTATCAAGTAATTTTTATTAGTTTTTAAGCTTTTATTGGTAATAATTGACAGTTACTTTGAGAACTGAGGAATTTCTAGCGCCCGATAATACATACTAACAAGTAAGTAAATTCGCGATCAATCTGTACTAGCCGGCAACTTAGTAAATTTCCAAAAGATATCAGGAACATAAATCGTTACAAATCATTTAACAACAAAGATCAAGAAACACTAAAGGAACTAACAGATAACAAAATTGATGTGTGCGCTCTAGAAAAAACCAAAAAGAAAGATAAAGGCCAGAGAAAGTACGCATAGTAATTTATAGCGGAGCAGAAAAACAGGACAGGGCAAAAGAAGGGGTTGCCATAGCAATCCACACGAAATATCAAAACTGTATACAGGAGTGTAACTACATATCCTCACGAATACTAGTCGTTAGAATGAAATCAACAAATAAACATAATATTGTCAATCTATGCACTCGAAGACAATAAGCCGCAACGTGAAAGAAAATCATTTTTCGACCAACTAACAAAGATTCAACGAAAATGTGTCAAATGATAATGAAGAACTAATGATAAACCTGTGCGCCTTTAATGAATTACGAATTAATAACACCTTCTTTGACCATAAATATCAATATAAATTCAGTTTCGCAAACACCAGGGGCCATCAATCAACAATTGTTTACATTGTGATTAATAGATATTTCCATCCACACCAAATTCTAGATGTTAGAACGCTTAATTCAGCAGAGATAGTGACCACAGTCTTCTACTCGGAAATATTAGAACGAAATTTAAGCCACAAAGAAATTCAAGACGATACAATACGATACAAGAACAAAAAATCAATGTAGAATATTGTAGAATCACTATGTGACCCAACAATTAAAGAGCTTTACAAAAAAAGACTACAGGAAAGAATCGAGACGGACCCGATAACAGAAAGGGATGACATCAATCTAGCGTGGGAATAGAATAGAATGCGTCTTTATTTCAAATCAATCAAAGTTCAAGATCCAGTAACTAAAGTGAAATGACATCAAAAAAGAGTAGAAAACACTTTTAGGAATCAAAGTCATTTTTAAATCAAGATTTATTGATGTTCATTGCGTTTATTTTAGAAAAGGTGCCTAAAACTAACACACAAAAATATAGACCATCATATGCAAGATAATATTGATTCTACCCGCAATGCAATTGCAAATAAATGAAATGAAAAGAAAATGTTTAATAGTATAAAATTCATAAATTATGTTTATACAGGACAGCAGAGAGTAATGTCAAATATACAGGCCACCTTCCGGATGTTTCAAAACTTTTATGGAAGTTTTGGGAGGAGCTTTGCACACACTTAGTTTATCAAATAAAATCTTGGTTGTTGGGGATTTTAATGTGCATTTTAACACGGATAGTCCTAATTGTAGAGAATTGTCAGTGACGAAGCGTATGAGTAGACAAGGTAGACACTGTCTACCCAAAAATTGTCGACCGTTTATTTGCCATTAATGTATTTGGTGAAATTGTACTAGCTGTTTAACTAACATTTTAAAAAACCGTAATATGTACACAACACACCACCGACTTGTTCTCCTAATATGTCTACGAATCTCCAAACGAAATAAAAACCGCCTAATTACAATTCCCTACGTATATGCAATTCCCATACCCCAGGAAGACATTTCGAGATTTGTCTTCTGCACTAATCCAAAAACGCATCAAGCAGGTGACAGGCTGCGAGTCAGAGATCTCGGCGTTCAGCGTACGTCCGCGATTTTCTCGGGGTCGAAAGACATTAGAGGCTTTGTCTATCGTAGTTGACCAGCTATTTTTTTATGCTGCTGGGGGATGCCGTTTACGGGAAAGTTTGATATGGTCGGCTGCAGTACTTCAGTTTTGTTTTGTTTCAGGACTGCTGTAAGTTATGTATATGTTTTTATCTAATATTTATGTATGTTAGGTTTATATGTTAATATGTATTTTTTACCCTCTCTATATTTACTAGCACAGAATGTTACCATTTTATTGAAGTGAAACTTCTTTAGCGAGGGTAGTCAGAAAAAGTGAAAGATGAAACGGTGATCAAAGTGAAACGCCCTTTTTTAATTAAGCATGTTCCAGTAAAGCTAGAGGGTTGAAATTTTCAGGACATGTAGCCGGGGTAACATGAAGTTTCTGGACGAAAACTGGACCCCCTAAAACTAATATAATTAATTTCGGTCGAATGGGAAGAGCTACAGGGTCGAAATTTTTATGGTAGGCGCGCCTCATAGGGATTTACCTTTGACCACATGGAAACGGGGCTCTAATTTAAGGGGGGATTTTGGGGAAAAACCCTTTTTTTGCCGATATCTCTGCAACGAAGCCTCGGATCGAAAATCTGACAAGCGATGACCCTGTGTTACCGAGTCAACCCCACCCCCACCTCCCCGGATACCCAAAATTTTTCAAAAAATGTGAAAAATTTAAAAAACGTAAAAAATTGTTAGGGACGTTAATTAAAAGTATTATAAAACGAAATAAAGAAAAAAATAAAAAAATTAGAGAAACGCGGTTTTTGGTGAAACAAAGGGGCAATAGTTCAGCTACGAGACTGGGAATGGCAAAAATGGGAAGAATAAAATTGCTTCATGACAAAAAAAAAATCAAAAAAAATGGGAAAAAATTAAAAAAAAACCTAAAAAGATATTCGGAGAGTTATTAAAGTATTAAAAAACGGAATAAAACAAAAATTAACGAAAAAAAAACAATAAATTGGTCGGAAAGTTAACGAAAGTATTATAAAAACAAATAAGAAAAAAAATAATATTAAAAAAAAAATTGTTCGGAAGGCTACTAAAAGTATTATAAAACAAGATAAAGAAAAACAATAACAAAGAAAAGTTAGAGAAACGCGGTTTTTTTGTAAATAAAAAGTTGAAAAAAAGGAAAAAAAATAAAAAAATGTCGACACCGACCGAGGCAAAAGTTGAGAAAAAAAGTTTTAAAAACTCATTTTGTAATATCTTTTTCAGAAGTTTCACTTCAGTTGTGTGCTTATAAAGGTGAGGAACATATTTTTTTGTATTTGAATTCATATATATCATTGTTTTATTTCATAAGATTTATGAAATGAAGAAATAATAGTTGATAAGCATTTTTAGACATTAACAACGATTTTTATTATCTTTGTCTACCCGAACAAAAAATGCACGCTTCGCCACTGAGAATTGTGTGATCTAATGACCAGCTTTGGCTTTCAACAAAAAGTCTTTGAAGCTACAAGGCAAAACAACTGTCTTGATAATGTTTTCTGTAACTTTGAGGATGCTTGCTCTTGGGGTGCGAATTGATGACCCCGGCATATCTGATCACATGGGTATATTTCTAGAATACACTGCAGAGGTGGAGCAGGCTTCAGTGACGGTACAGAGGTGTATACAGACCAATCACTGAGAGAGGTCGCAACTTGTTTTCCTCTTTGGTGGGGGTAACTTTATGGGATACTGTATGTAGCCCTAATTGCAGTGCCAATGAAAAGTTTTCCCACTTTGTTAATCTCATTTCTGATTATTTCAAAACCTCATTCCCTGAAAAATCCTACACTTGGAGGAGGGGTCAAGCTGGTGCAGTGACTTGGTTCAATGACAATTTGAGAGAAATGTGTGACAATCTACACTTTTTTCTTGAACTAGGCAGGCAACATGAATTTAATTATCTCAGAAATCACATTAACCAACATAAAAAAGAGTATCGAACAGCAATAAAAGCAGCAAAGCAAGCCTCCAACGACCATCTCATATTAAACTCTCCTAATCCAATTAAAACTATGTGGAATAATATTAATGAATATAAAGGTACAACTAAAATAAGAACTCAACCAAATATTACCCCTGAGCAATTCAACTCTTACTTTCTGAACATGGCTTCCAATATGCTTAATAACACTCCTGTACCCCCAATCGACCCACTTGAAAGTGTTCCTGCCTCTTCTGAAGTGAGCTGTGACTTCCAGCCAGTGACTTTTAATGAGGTAAGAGATATTATTGACTTACTACCCAATAAAAATAGCAAAGACCCATTTAATGTCACAGTGAGCTTAATTAAAGGTATAAAAAATCTTATAATATCGCCTCTTACAAAGCTGATAGCTGAGAAAGTTTTTCCAAATGTACTGTCATCCCAATATTTAAAAAGGGTGATGAAGATGAGGTATAAAATTACAGACCTATTTCCCTGTTGCCTATTTTTAAAAAAGTTTTTCGAAAGGTACCTGGCCCAAAGAATTTCTAATTTCCTGGAATCGAACAAGCTGTTTTCAACTTCACAATTTGGTTTTCGGAGGGGTTTGAGTACTAATGAGGGTATTCTTGATCTCGTGGCATACATCCGGAATGCTTTTAAGCGGAATAGCTATGTGTCATCAGACTTCTGTGACCTGAGCAAAGCGTTTGACTGTGTGTCCCACGAAATCCTCATCGCTAAACTGAGCAAGTACAACATGTCAGATTCAAGCATTGCATCGATAAAGGATTACCTTTCAAACCACTATCCGAAAGTGCGATTGGAACCGGTGGAATCATAGAGAGGGTGTTTGCGTACTGGTGTTCCTCAGGGTTCTGTCATGGGCCCTCCATTATTTTTAATATACATTAATGACTTGCCGCTGACATGTCCATCAGCGCACTTCACTCTCTTTACTGATGACACAATAATGTCTAACTGCAACAAAGATCTTGCAACAGCCATGGGAGCTTCGTGGGGTTCGCTGTCGAGGGCGGAGCATTGGTTTCTCTCAAATCGATTATTCCTCAATGCAACAAAATGTCAATCATTAATTTTTGCTACTAGAGGGATTCCTGATGAAAGAGATAACCCTACAAGTGTTAGATTTCTCGGTGTTCTGCTTGATCCTGGACTTTTGTGGGATGAGCCTAACGTTTTGAAAGGGAAGTTGTGCTGAAATATCTTCCTGCTCCGTGGACTGGCATCATGTGTTTCACAATCAGTATTGAAACAGGCTTATTTTGTTCTCTGCCACTCTCACATAAGCTACTCGATTATTGCTTGGGGTCATAGCGCAGGTGCAAATGTTATTTTTAAATTGCAGAGAAGAGCCATTCGCATTGTCGCAGGTATTCCCTATATAGCAGATTGCAGACAGGCATTTGTAGGACTCTATATACTTACACTTCCATCCCAATTTATACTTGAGAATCTCATCTATGTCAAATCTAATCTGCATAAATTTCGTGCCCATGCTGAGATCCATAATTTTGATACAAGAAATAGAGTAGATCTTGTTCACAACTTCCTTCGACTTGAAAGGTGCAGAGATGGATCTTCATGCTTATCAGTACATTTCTTTAACAAATTGCCCCAAACAATCGGACAATTGCCCATGTCTCAATTCAAAATTAAAATAAAAGAAATTCACCTGGCTGGGGCTTTCTATACCCATGCAGAATATCTGGAAGCTCACTTGTCATGATGTCTTAGATAATGTTAATGTTTTTATTGTGTCAATGTAAAATTTAATTGTGAAAGTTTTTTATTGTAAAATGTAAATTTAGGATAGTTTTTTTTTT
>MU190110.1:0-11557 GCA_016904865.1 Pissodes strobi
CATATTGTCCTCGTCTGAATTGTATCTGTTACTGTTTTTTTTTTCATGGTTAATAATTATTATCTAAGAGCAAACAAGTTTTATTAAGAACAGTATTCTAGTCAAAAATAAAGTTAGGATCACGAATTTATTAGAAAATTAAAACAAAACAATTACCTCAATTATTGAAGTCAGGTAACACATTTAAAATAAAAGTTTTGGACGTACCTTTTTTGACAAATCCAAATATTCTCACTAACACAAAAGAAGTCAGAATTGTCAACAGAGTTCCGTTACCTGACTCCTTCCCATGCAGAAACCGGTGTTACTACCTCAGCAAATATACGAAAGAGTGCCATCATAAGGGGGACCCATCTCAGTCGGACCTCCCCAATGTGATGTTATTGTTGAGAGAACTAAGAATAATAAAAAATAAAATACGTAAAATCCATGTCCATTTGTACATTATTACATGACAATTAGTACTGACAGAAAAACCGCTAATAGTGCTAGATGAACCTCTAGGTGACAATCTGATGAACAGAACTCAGTTCGCCATGATGCAGTTAATACAGCCTTTTCTGCTATGACCAAGTTACTGATGCATCAAACCGTTCAGTTATTTACAAATTAAAATAATATCTGTAAATCAAGAGTATTTATTTATATATCATTCTAATATAAAGAGCAGCTACTGACATTTTAAGTATCTATATACAATTCATTTTAATAAAATGTATAAATATAAGTTCTGTCTATAAAGAATTGATGGAGAAACTTATACTGAAACACATTTTTAATTAGTCTACGGAATTAAAAATAGCAAATAATATAGTCTGATGACTGATATCTACCTCTGGTAAACTTTTTGAAGACCAATAATTATTTTATCTATTTCCCACTTTCGCATCTGTTCCACACCCAGTGTATACGGGATCGTAACATGGCGTGTCTCCACGCTATTATGTGCCACACGGATAACCCTTTAATATCTAACTATCAGTAGGAACAGCTCTTCTCTTAGGAAGTTTAACTATACTAACATAAAGAGGAATTGTTCCTATTTTCGTTAAATAGCGCCCAAAACAGATTAGGAAGCTTTCGAAGGGTAGAGTAGGAAAGTAGTAAAGTTTAACCAATCAAACTTGTTAGTTCGATAATTAGTACAATTTTGTTTCCTCAACTGGTAATCTATTGAGTTGGTAATCGTAGCAATATATTGCGTATTCAGATAAAATTAGATACAATACATTCAATTTATTTTTCCAAAAGACTAATTTGATTTTGAAATGAATAAAGGGTGTTCAGCCAAAAGGATTTAAAGATATAATTTGTTTTGTATCCAAGATTTCTTCTGTCAGTATCGTGACCTTCGTCAGGGCTAAAAATAATTTTAATTATGTAAAATATATAACAATTTTGTGGTAACTTACAATCAAAACTAGTTAAATTTAATTTTGTGATTAATAACATTTTTTAAAAAATGTGCTAAAATTTGGTAAAATATTAGAATATCCCATAGATCCATATAAAAATGTCAAAGTCAATCTACTTTGTTTCAAAATAAATGATTTACAAGTTTTTAAAAGAATACTTGATATTTGATGTTTTTAATTCCATAATAATGGTAAGTTGTATTTAATGTGGTTTAGTGATAATATATAAGAATAAAAATAGCTTAAATCATCAATTTCAGATCTCTTATTCATAGAATTTGTTTTATTGATTTCAACCATTTCTAAAATTTTAATTTCATTAAAGTTTGGTATGTGTCCAGTAATGTATGTTTGTTCAAATAAGGCAGAAGTGGTTTTTGAAGTGTGATGTCACTTCAGAAGTTCTGTTTTTTTTTTTTTAGATTTTGTGACATTTGTCCAATTTACATTTTATTACAATTGTGACACGGAATTGAGGATACTAAATTTGGGTAATTTAAAGTAACAGTTTTATCTGTTAATTTTTAATATATATTATCAATCGATTTAACTAACATTCTTTAAGGCTGATTGTACAAGTTCATTTGAAAAAATTTTAATTATCTTCGGAGTGAGTTCGTTGATATATGGAAAAGAATCATAAGAAACATTTGATATATCATTATTTACGTTATCGATATTATTGTTGATGTTATTATTACCAATTCTAATGTTAAAAAGTAATTTTAGAAAATTTAATGGATAGCAATTATGTATGTACACGGATTTCTTTAAGTTTGTGTATATTTTTATTTATTAAAGAAGGATGTACTAAGTTAATTAACCTATTTTTTAAAAGTAAAATTAAATTAATTTTCATTTTATTACTATGATAAGAAAAATAATTTAAATACGTTTTCGAGTGGACAAGTTTTAAATACCAATCGATAATTAGAATATTATTATTTTGAATCATCGAACCAAAAAAATTATTTGATTGTTACTATATTTTTCAATCGTAATTTTAGGTGGCAATTATTAAAAACTAAAGGCATTTCATTTATTTTTTCACTAAAAATACAACAAATAATAACGTACATTTTTCTGAACATTGACGTAATAAATCATCCATTACATATTGAGCAATGATTGGAGAAATCGAATGATTTAATGGTTTTATTTAATTTAACTTTTCAACCAAATTTTATTAAAAAATTTGTTAATGATATTATTTGGTATATACCTAGTGATAAAATAAATAAAATTCTTTTAGTTTTTAATACTTACCATCCAAATTACAACTCACAATTGAAAAAGAAGTTAGCAATAAAATTCCTTTTTAGGGATAATGATAGTTAAACAAAATAATAATATTCTAATTACTGATTGGTATTTGAAACCTGTTCACTCGAAAACGTATTATTTTTCTTATCATAGTTTTATAATGAAAATTAATTTAGTTTTAGCTTTAAAAATCAGAATAATAAACTTAGTACCTTCGTCTTTAATAGATACAAATTTACACATAGTTAAAGAAATCCTTGTACATATTTGCTATCCATTAAATTTTCGAAACAACTTTCTTTTAACATTAGAATTAATAATAGTATTAATGATAACATAGATAATGATGTTTCTAATGTTCCGTATGTTTCTTTTTCATATATCAAACACTCAATAATTAAAATTTTTAGAGCTAAACTGAAAAATTATCCTTAAAAAATTCTATATCAATTGGTAATTCATACTCAAAATTAAAAGATAAAACTACATATTTCTTTAAATTACTCAAATTTAATATACTCAAGTCCATGTAATAATTGTGATAACACGTATATTGCAGAAACATCACAAAATCTAAAAAAACAGAGTTACTGGACATGAAAGTGACATCAGACTTAAAAAAAAAACTTCTGCTTTATCTGAACACATACATATTACTGGTCACATACCAGACTTCAATGAAATTAAAATTCTCCATAAAGATAAAAAATAAAAAGGTATTTTTAGAAATGGTTGAAATCAATAAAACAAATCTTATAAATAAGAGAATTGAAATTGATGATTTAAGTTCTATTCATTCTTATATATTATCACTAAATCACAGATAATTTTTTCCATAATTATTAAATTAGATCTATAGGATATTCTAATATTTTAACAATTTTACTCTTTTTAAAAATGTTATAAATCACAAAATCCAACTTAACTAGTTTTGATTTTAAGTTACCTCAAAATTGTTATATATTATACATTATTGTATTCAAAAAATTAGCCCCGACAAAGGCCATGATACTGACCAAAAGCTTGGATACAAAAACAATAATTTTATTTAATAAATCAGTTTGGCTGAATAACCGTTATTCATTTCTACATAAAAAAAAAATGATTATAAATTATGTGTTAGGATTTCAGAAATACTCTTACTTCTGATGTTATAGTGCAGCCTTGTCTGGGTAATCGATTGATTCATCAAAATTGCATTAGCATATCTTTTTTTATCAGAAGAATTAGTGACAATTTTACCATGTCAAAATTGATTCTTACTTATCGCATAAGATTGATTAATATCAAATAAAGCCTACGAATAATATTTAAGAATTGCAGCAAAAGCAGATAGATACAAAGAAAGGAAATCCTAAGTCTTCAATTAGCTGTGGAAGTTTAAGCAATTTTAAAACTCAATACAAAAAAAATCTTTAATTTTGCCGCTGCCATTAGTTGCCTCGTCAGAACCAGGCTTTACATTTTACGATAGTATCCATTCATTATATTGCAAAACAACAAATTGCCTGGCATGAAATTATGTTTGATTTGATCTTGAAGCAAACTTTAGGCTTCGGGGTCCATTATATAGATATTCTAATTGGTTTATATTAACTAACCATTATATGAATAATTTATTATCATCAGTCCGCTTTGTGAATGCGTGCCACAGAGATTTGCATGGAAAATTGAAAAGACCCTGATTATTATCTTCCTATTAGACATTTTATTCTAAATTTGAATAGTGGAATAGTGTTTGTTAAAGTTAAAGTAAAGTTGCATGCTTTGCGTTGAGAAGAATTTTCCTTGCTAATTAAATCTTATAAAATATCAAACAAGATTTAGTTGTTAACAAAATATATTTTGTTCTGCTTTCTTTATATAACTCATTGTGATATCAGCTTCATAAATTAATTAAAAACTTTATTTTACTGTTACTTTTTTTAGTAATGCTCTAACAAATTAGGATTCATCATCAATGATTTTTTCCAAATGCTATCTGTAAATTTCTTGTATTAAACACGATTTCATACGAAGTGATATTCCCATGCATGAACTTCGCTATGGCTTATTCAAAACATAATCTACTCCACAAGTTTAAGTACTGGCCAATGCCAGCTTCATAACATTAAACTTCTATCTTCTATACGGTGCGGAGTGCATTCCGTAGAAATATTTATTATTATGCAATGCCGGTGTCTATACGGATGAACCAAAACTTAAACATTTAAAAGTAGCCAAGATTCTACAAAGCGAACGGAACTTCAAATGCATTTATTAAACAAGTAAATAAAACATCCATTTTTCAACTGAGAATATAACATACTTCATAGAGTATCAGATAAATGGGCCGAAAACCATTTTGCTCGAAAGCAATTTATTTAAAAGAAGATTGCTCTAATTAAAAATTTCTCGAAAAAAAATTATTTCTGTAATAACAATTTACCGAATACGAATATTACTCAAAAAAATTTGCCGTCACCAACTATATATTATAATTATATAAATTATTATAAAGGAGTGTGATTGTAAATTGATCATTAGAGCTGGTAAAATAAAAAGAAAAACGGGTAGATTGGTCATCAAAAAGATTTAATGGTTTGAAAAGCCGGATTGATTGGTCACTAGCTAGTATATGTTAGAATAATAGGTAAACTGTGATTTTTGGCAGCAGTCGGACCGATCGCGATCGGAGGGTTATGCATTATGTTGTATATTTTAAAATTATATCTTGTTTCATTTAAATTAAATAATATGTAAAGATGTAATGTTACAGTTGCATAAAACAACACCCTTTGACCTAGCAGGCCTGATATCTAAATCTAAGATGGTGTCGTGGATGGCTCTGACAATGGAAAACGTATTATTTCATATACAAACTATTTTTTACTTTTTGACTTCAAAAAAATACATACCTGAATTATTTTTAACAGTTAACTACATGTCATTTACAAAAATAACAACAAAAAATCGTTTGGGAAGCATACCCATCACAGAAAGAAATATAATAATTATTCTAATAAGTAGTTTAACAATTATAATATGCTATGATGTGAAAAATACGGACTATGGCTACATATACAATGGTTCCTACACACCTAAAATATATGCGTTAGACCAAGAGCCCGGTCAAGATAGTCATTGAATATAATACAATCACCCTAGGGGTAAAGTAAGCAAGTACCTATTGCAAAACATTTGTAGGTAAAAATTAGAAAAATCACACAATTAAACTAATATTATATGTTTAGAACATAATGTTGGGCACAGCGTCTAAAAAAGCACTGTGTATGACTAGTCACTGTATTTAAAAATAGAAAAAAACAAAACTTACCCGAGTATTCTTGTTTGGAACAAATGATTATTTCCTCTTAATTGAATTTACTCACTGCTGTGTCAATTCACCTTCTTTTTTAAATTAAAAAAATGCCACTTTTCTACATTTGGGTCAGTTTGGGTTTGGCTTAGGTTAGCGCCATGTTTTCAATTAACTCAACACTATTATAAACAATTATTTAAATCTAAAACAGAGTTTTATTCACAATACCGAAATAGAATTTTTGCACTTGACGCACGTTTCCTAACCATGTTAGCGTCATCAGGCAATCATTAAATTGAGTTTTAATCATCCCCTGATGATACTAACATGGTTAGCGAAACGCGCATCGAGTGCAAAAAATCTATTTCGGTATTGTGGATAAAACTCTGCTTTTTTACCGAAGGTTCCAAGCCCGAACGTAATTATTTAAAATTCAATGTTCTCAACTACGTGACTAAACTTAAACCAAAGCTTAAACACACTTTAATTATTACAACACGTATCTAAAACTACCATACAGCCCTTAACCACAGCTTAGTACAACAATCAGCTGGAAGTCTCTCGGCCGGCACCTTTGAAGTATTGGCCCGGAACAGAAAAAGATGCAAGATAGGCGAAACTCGCGCTGTCGCTCTTGCACCGGGGAGAGAATCCAGCGCCGTATTAAGGATATTTTATTTTTGAATTACAGTACCGTATTCATGAAGGAAAAATAAATTAATAAACATATTGGAACAATACAAAGACACAATTTATTTAAGAAGAGTTATACATGGTGTAATTTCACAAGTCGAAAAATAAAACAAACATAAAATATGGTCAAACCACAAATAAACATTAGGTAATTAAATCAAAATAAATACTAAAATACATACATTTGAACGGAATCAGTGAAAAAGGCAATGATTACATGGGTATTTTGAATATTTTACAATTTTATTATTTATTTCTTAATAATAGATATACTGTTTTGAGGGCGAAGCGAAAATAAATTGACAACAAAACAGTTTGTGACTAAAAGTATCTACACTATAATAAATTTATTGATTCCCCATAAGATATTTTTTTTTAATATTTTTAGAATTAAAGTTAATACTTTTAAGAGTATAGTATAGTTCGCCCAGCGGTTGTTGACCCTCGAAACGCATGCAATTGCATGCGTTTCGAGGGTCAACAACGGCTGGGCGAACTATACATGCGAACTCTTAAATATAATTTTTTCTCCGACCGCCCAGAAAATAGGCAAAAACGCACTAACAACTGCTCTTGAAAACTGGACATTTCAAACATCGTGTGAAAAATATACTTTGCATACGACGTGTGCAAAGTGTACTTTTCACACGCTTATTCGGGTATTTAGATTAAAGGGCTTCGTCTCCGTTTTAGAGCTTCGCTCTCAGAGGTCCCATTTCCAGATCTGTAAAAAAGGGGGCCCAATTTTAGGGCTTCACCCCCTCAGAAGCCCCTTTTTGCAAAACTGTAGAAAATGGGACTCTTATACCGGGGGCCCCTTTTAAGGCTTAAGGCCCAATTTTAGGGCTTCGCCTCCGGGGGCCCCATTTCTAAATCTGTAAAAAATGGGACTCCCGTACCATAGGCCACATTCTAGGGTTTTGCCCCCCCCCCTGGGGCCCCATTTTAGGGCTTCGCCCCAGGGGGCCTCTTTTCTAAATGTGTCAAATATGAGACTCCCACACCGGGGGCCCCATTCAAATGCTTCGCACCCCCCGAGGGCTCTATTTTAAAATCTGCGAAAAATAGGCCCTGCACCTGGGGCCCCATTTCAGGGCTTTGGGCCTCAAGAAGTCCCAATTTAGGGCTTCACCCCTTTTCCGAATATGTCAAAAATGGGTCCCCCGAGAGAAGGCAAAGCCGAGGGCAAAGCCATAAGAGGAGACCGCCAATGAATGGCGCCTTTTTTCAAAGATATGAAAAGAATAACTCGAAAAATTAAGGGCGAAACCCTAAAGGGAAGCCCCGGGTAGGGCGTTGTCCCAGCCCTGGCATGTCAATACCTACTCATTAACTAGTTACACAAATTGCTGTAGAAGTGTTTGTATGGTATTTGTAAACTATCAATTTTAATTTTAAGACAAGATGCTTGATATATTATATTATATCTAATAAATATTATATAATATTATTAATATTATTTGCAGTCGTAGAAAAAAGTACAGTATGTAACGCGTGTGAAAAATCACTTTTCACACGAGTGTGAAGTTTAATTGCGCGACATAAATTACACTTCAACACTTGTTGCATAATATACTATTACTGCAAATATTTTGAGAAAATTCTCACTTTTTCCATCGAGTGTGCTATGAATGGTTATGTAAACCGAAGATAAATAAATGACAGTCGTGCGTTTGTTACAGTTTGTTGCTGGCACTACTGTTCTATATATGCCCGAAGCCCGAATACAATATGTCAAAACTGAGTCATTTGCAAATTCCAGAATAAGTATAGAGAAAAAATGTGCATTTAATTTATAAAAATGGGGCTGTAGAAATAGTTCTGTGTTTTTCGAGCGCAAAATAAGATTGCCGTTTTCGAAAGATTACAGTAACATTTTTTGTCAGGCGGCAATCCGTTACTTTGCGCTCTAAAAATACAAATAACTATTACCAGTATATAATTACGAAGTAAGTTGATGACATAACGAATGATGACATGATATGACAAAACATTCATTGCTTTGCACATATATAATATATACAATAAGAATATTCAAGTTGAAATGTGGACCCAACAAAATATCACAGCTTAGCTGTAGCCTAAAAAATATCTGTGGTCCCTAAAACTTATCATATGCAGAGTCAAAAGGCAGTAAATAGGTAATTAGACATTATTACATTATTATATATAGCCACAAAATAAAAACCTTTAGACTGTTTACTTCAAGCAGACAATATGTGAATATTAAAATTTCAGTTAATTTTGATATTACTAGGTATTATCAGCTCTGAAATTATAATTGATATTTTTGGAAACACACCTTGTACCAGAGCAATCAGTCTAAACTATAAGTATTTAATGGGATAATGGTATAATGTAGAATAATTAGGAAGTTTTGGTTAGCTTGAGCTAATTTGGGTTAGTGTCTATTAGTTTGGGTTATTTCTATCTAGAATAGCTCACAACTTAACGTATTAAAATAGATATTAAAAATGTATGCTTAATTTCATAAATTGTTAAAGGAAATTCGGAGAAATTTCATTTCGGGCAAATTTTTTCTAGGAAAACTATCTCTTATTTTCATTTAGGTCAACCGTTTTTGAATAATTGCCCGAGATAATTAGATTCGATCAATAATTGTTTCAAGCAACTTTCCTAGATTCACTTCATAGTATTAAAAATTGTCATAAATAAAAACGGTTTGCAGTGTATTTCAAGCTACTGTATCGACTTGGTTGGCTTACTGTTAAAACTATACAAACAACCTTAAGCTTAAATCTAGTTTTCTACACAAATCAACACCAAGACTACGCAAAATTAGAGAAAAAAATACATAATTATTAATGTTTTTGATATTATGCATTGAGGTATTTATAAGAAGGAGAGTTGATGTCGATCTGGCAGTATCACAGTTTTATAATATTCTCTATTACGCAGTTGAGATTTATACACCTACCTCCCGTTACAAATCACCAAAGTATCCTAGATGGATGAACAATGAGATGAAAAACTTGAATGTTGAAAAGACAAAAAAAGCACATAAAAGATTCAAAAACACTAACTCATTTGAAGAATACATTGCCTTTTCTGATTTGCGAACAAAACGTAGAGAGATGTCACATTCTTGTCACAAAAACTACACTTTAAAACTTGAAAATCAGCTGTCTGACAAAAGTTCATTTTGGCAATTCCTGAATTCAAAAAGGGGAAACTCGGAGTACCCACAGTGTATGAACCTAAATAACCAAGAAAGCAGTGATCCTCAGCAAAATTCAGAAATGCTCAATAGCAATTTCACATCAGTGTACTCAGAATTTTTAGATTTGGATAATAGCACAGCATTCGTCTGTGATAAATCTGTCTCACTTGGCAATCTACAACTTTCAGTGATTGACGTTTTTGACATTATTAATGTTTTAAAACCTAGTCTGGGCCCTGGGCCAGATGGAGTCCCTGTTGTCCTATTAAAGAATTGTATGTACGTCCTGTCTAGGGTGTTATGTCAAATTTTTAATCTGTCTTTGAAAAGTGGCAAATTCCCTTCTTACTGAAAATTGTCTTATGTTACTCCAACCTTTAAGGATGGGGATAGGTCAGACATAAAAAAAAAACTATCGTGCAATATAATTGCTATCTAAAGTCTTCGAATCTATTGTTGTTGCAGAAAAAGTAACGCCACATTTTCGACATTTAATTATAAACGAGCAGCATGGATTCATGAAAGGAAGGTCAACAGTATCCAATCTTCTGTGTTATGAGCAATGCCTGTTAGAAGCCTGTGAGAATGGGGGTCAGGTTGACTTCACATATACTGATTTCTCCAAGGCTTTTGACAGGGTTGATCATGGCATATTAGAAAAAAAGCTTGATTTGCCTTGCATTTTTGGTGATCTTCTCAACTGGTTCGAAAATAACCTCAAGGGACGCAAACAAGCAGTAAAAATAAAAAACCATATCTCTTCTGAATCTGATGTTATTTCGGGTGTCCCACAGGGTGGCCATCTTTCGACATGTTTATTTAATTGTTTTATTAATGACGTAAAAGAAGTTTTTCGTGTCTGCCAGTTCCTCGCCTTTGCTGATGATCTGAAACCATTTATGGTTATCAGCTCACAGAATGACTGTCTTTTGTTACAGGAGAATCTCAATAGATTTACTGTGTGGTGCAAAAATAATAATCTGACATTGAATGCAAATAAATGTAATGTCATAACTTTTAGTAGATTAAAAAATCCTATTCTCTTCAATTACATTCTAGACTCGGTAGCGATTGAAAGACAGGTCTTAGTAAAGGATCTTGGGGTGTGGCTAGAGTCAGAGTTTTCTTTTGCCAAACATATTGAAACAAATAACTAACAAAGCTATGCGCCTTCTGGGATTTGTCTTTCGAACCTTGCGGGGTTTCTACAATGTTTTCATGTTCAGGGAAATTTATTGTGCCCTTGTTCGTTCGGTCCTGGAGTATGCCACTTGCGTCTGGCATCCACACTATGCGGTGCATAGTGACAGGATCGAGCGGGTTCAACATGGATTCCTGAAGAGAGTTGGTCTTAAATTAAATGTTCCTTACGAACAAATTAATTATATTGAAATTGTGAAAGTCCTTGATCTAAACTCTCTGGAGAGCAGAAAACATTTTGACACTTCAACTTTTTACAAAATAGTTAATGGTATTATTGATGCCCTGGAACTTGCTGCAATTGCTATTCATCTATCGGCAGTGAATGCAAGAAATAGAAATCTTTTTGGCATTGATTTTCATAGGACCAATTATGATATGATCTAACCACTAACAAGAATGTGTAGGATGACCAATGACTTGATAAAGAAAAGTGATATTGACATATTTCACGATTCACTTGCAAAATTTATTGGTAAAATGAAAATTTTTTTGTATAATTAG
>JAEQML010051240.1:0-45815 GCA_016904865.1 Pissodes strobi
ATTTTAACATCAGTTTCAAAACTAAACATTCTTTAAGATCCTACGTAGTTAATTCAAAAGATCATATTCCCCCAGAACATAAATCAGGAGTTAATCAAGTCAATTGCTCGACCGAGGACTGTGGTGCTTTTTACATCAGCCAAACTGGCAGGAAATTTACCACCCGAATTAATGAACATTGCAAGGAAATTGAGAGGGCCAGGAACCTTAATCGTTGCCCATCTAGCATAAAATCCAATTTTTCAAGACACATCTATGTTAACAACCACAATTTTGATCCCACCTTAGATACCAAATTTTTACATTTCTGTCATAAAGGTAACAAATTGGATCTTTTAGAAATTCTTGAAGTTAATAAAGCTACAAACTCAAACAACCCTAAATGCGTAAATGACCAACTTCAACATTCTTCAACTCACTTTTTTAACTCTTTAAACCTTTCTTGAACACGGATCTTGGTTCCTGATTCTCTCAACATACCTGCCCTCTTTAAAGCATTGTTCTGTTCTCTGTTCTTTAAGCATTGTTCCACTTTACTATTAATAACTAATGTTCCTGTTGTGTTCCCGGATCGGAAGACCATTCTCCATAAATTGGCGAATGCCTTCTTGGTCTGTGAACATTTGGTTTCTGTAATTTTGCCACAGTAACGCCATCTCTGCTTGAACATGTATGCTTCAGGGTTTGCTGTTTTGCCCTCCGTGAAAGAAGCCTGTGTATGGGCCCTAGAGCTCGGGCCCTAATTCCCACCCATGATTCCAACACATCAAGCATTGGTTGACTCGGGGAAGAGAAGAGGAAGATTGCTTTGAACCATAGAAAAGTGATTTATATATACATGAAATAGAACACTCACTCCTGTTGTATCTGTCAGTGGCTTTTGCGACTGTGCTGCCATAGCGGTGTAGTCATTGAACTAATCTTTGGCGGGCCGTTCAAATGATGTCTGGTTTGAAATTTTAATTGTTTTGAAATAGAGCGATGCTCCGAAACTTTCTGAATTTGCTATTTGGAGTAACTATCATTCCAAAACTTCATTTTTGGAAGAAATTGTGCAAAATCTGTCAAAAAAATACTTATTAAGTTTTGGAATGGAGTTATTGAATAATAGCAACTTCAGCAAGATTCGGAATAATGTGCAAATGTTTAATATTTAGCAAATATTTGATAACTAGGCATATTGGTGATAAATAAAACAATATATCAATGTAGGTAAATAATATGCATATTTATGAATTATTTATTTATTACTGATTTATTAATGATGTTGATAAAATCTGTTTTTATTTAATACTTAAGTCACAAAATTAAATATTCTGCTATGATATACTTAACTACGGCCGGTTGCATCAATATATTTCATAAAAATTCTAATTGGACTTTTGCCCATATACATTTTTCCCGATGCATGGCATGGCGGAATTTGAAAATAATTATTGGTCTGAGATGCGGATGACTTTCCACAAAGGGGAGTTTTGATCTGCTATACCTTTTTCGTAACATTGCCAGCCTTTAACTTGGAATTTTGGCGCAAGTCAAGGATTTAAAAAAAACAGACTTCACTAATTACAAGGCGAGACGGAAGGAATCGAACAAACTACAGAAGTAGGTACACATATGATATTTTCGGCTGAGGAAAAATGTGATGAAAGTTGTTTATTTTCCAATGGTCATAGAAAAAGTACTTTACGTATAATTTTTTAAATAGTGGCAATATTATTTCTAAAAATTGATAACAAATAAAGTATTGTTAATGGGTGTACTATCGCGGCGTAAAAAAAAACTGGGACAAACAAGTAAGCACTTCTAAAAATATCTTACATAATGTGGAGAACTAGCATAGATATTCATTGTTGCTGGAATCAAAAAAGTGTAAAACATTATAATTCTAGGAGAGTAGATTATTTTTGTTGTCATGCTGGGCATACACATTTGGCCAAGTTTGGCAAACCTCGGCCAACACGAATGTGTGATCTGTGTGTGATCTGTTTGTCGGGGTTGGCCGCTGCTTGGCAAAGTTTGCCAGTGTTCGCTTCGTTGTCGGTAAATCGCAACAAGTCAAGTAAAGGGATTCGAGCATGTATTTGGTGCCGCCACAAACATTTTGGCGATACGTCCATTGTGTGGTTGCCATAATTGTACACAAACGATTCGAGAAATGTTTCGAAACATGTTTCGGCAAATATATTGGCCAAGCATATGTTTTCTGAGAACCACTTCTCAACCACTACACCTTTCCTATCTACATATTTTTTCTACACAGTGGCACAAAAAAGTTAAGGGAGGGTGGAAAAATGTAAAAAATGTCCTTGCGCATGATTAAAGCATCAGAGTTTTCTTAAAACAGTAAAATTATTGTTGATAATTTGTAATCAGCCTATAGCGTGAAAAACAATCAAAATCGGGTAAGATCATGAGAGTTTTTACATTAGCTGCATGTGTATATACTTTTCTAGTTTGATATTCTCGACCCAACTGCCCTTATAATAAATTAAATTTAAAAAAAACGACCTAAACTTAGTTATAATAATAATAGTACAAAATACTGTAGGAATTAAAGAAAATATTACTTCTAACGCTTTTTAAACTTTTTGAATTTTTGGTAGCGATTTCTTGCCAAAGTACGCACATAGCCAAGATTTTGTGTTTTCAAGTTTTCTTTTTTTCCTTTAAGGGATCTATTAATATTATTAACCCATACAAAAATATAAAATTTAGTTAGTAAATTGGCAAACAAAGTTTGTACATCATGTTTGTCACAGGTGAACGAAATAAAATCATCCTCTTTGAACAATTGTTTTAAAATTAATGAAATGTTACTATATGTACAATATTTTTCTATATATATACTTAAATTAAAGGAATATTTTATGAACAGCTTTGAAAATGTCGTAGAAGGGCGAAGGAGTGCCTTGGGACTATATACTCTACTTTCAATTAGTCTGTTCTCAGGATCTAAATTATTTGAAATTAATTTTGACCGACACTCTGGACAAATTCCAATTTTTTTGAGTATTTTTTTTGCAACAAAACCAGCGATGTATCGATGTAATTGGGTTAATTCCATATTGCGAGGGTCATATTGCAAAGTTTCACATTCAGGTAAACTTAAAGCTACCACTTGTTCTTCAAATGGTGATCTTATAAATGAGTTTAAGTTATCTAAAGCCCCCTCACAACCTTCATCTTCACAATTTGTCCCTGGTGAGTGCGTTCCCATAAAATTATTAACTATAAGCGTGACATAACACTGCGCAAATTGTGAACAAGTGGGATTATTGTTACGTACTCCCAAGCTTCTTACTTTACAAAAAAAGTTTTCTAACCCATCTTGATTTAGATTTCGGGGCATCAAAAATTTAAAATTTTCTAATTTCAATTTCCTCCACAGATATTTGATAGCTTTTACGGTATGAATCCAACTTTTCACTGAGGGCGGTACAACGTGTCCTCCTGTAGTACTGTTCAAAAAAACAATACTCTCAAGTACAGGGATGGCTTCTTTCCAAAAATCGTGATGCATACTTCGTTCTTGAATAGCACATCGTAAATACTTTCCATGTGTGGGTTGAATGATAGAGCCATTGACGCTGTCAAATAGCTTATCAAAAAAAAGGGCAAACTCGGCAGTTCCATCAGCCCCAGGTGGCAGAAAATTGGAGGCTAAAAAATCCATTCATTATATATATGAAAGATAAGTTCAGCTAATTAACAATAAAATAGATAATTACCTGTTGCAGTGACATGCTTAATTTGACATGCTACCCTTTGGCTAAACACATGTGCTGCTAAAATTACTTTCATTTTATTCATTTTATTTTCGTATATGTGAGAATCACTTAATGAATAAAACAGTCAATAGTCTAGATCGTCTGGCGTATCTGACTCATAAGCTGACTGGAACACTTTCCAAGATGCCTTCTGAAATGTCCAGTTTTCCATTTAAATTGGGCGTCATTTCTAATTAAGTTATTTCTTATTCCCTTCAGCATGTGTGGAGCATCATACAGTGGTACGACTTCTTGGTTGTTTATCTCAAAACCAAAATTGCTCTGTTCAGTATTGTTTTTTATGTAGGTTTCCCTGGTCTGTCGCTGTAATTCTTTTATGGCCCATTTATTTTTTGCCGCCTGGTCACAAACTGTGGCAACAACTTTTAAAATCTTACAAGCTCTCCGCTGTTGACACCGCTCTCCACGTAATAAAAGGCCAGTGGTTGTTTCCATTTTTTCCTAATACCATTTGCCATAAAAACTAGGGCATGGTCGGCAAACTTTAATGTTTTACTCTCTCCCAAATCTGCAAAACCTTCTATACAATCGTACTTCAAATTAAAAGAAAGTCCAGCAGATAGTGACACTTCATCAAAAGAAATACAACAGAATCGGTCCTGAGCAGCCATTTTTGACACTGTCTTTTGAAGAAAGTTGAATATTGGTCTGTTTATGCCACATCTCATAGGAACTCTTTTTAGCAGCCTATTTATTGCCTGCTTTGAAGGCAGAGCAAATATGCTTTGCAGAATTTTGTAGTTCTTGTTAGAATTTCTGCTTAAGGATAACGCAAGAATCTTTTCTTGGTTCGTGAATCTTCGGCCTCTAGGTTTCAGCTTTTGTTCCGTAATCTGTGACATTATAAATCGGAATGAAGTTTTATTGACAGACTTTTTCATGAAATCATTGACTGTTGCAAAAACGGTAGCTTGCTCGACTTTTGACACATAACTCTTGTGGTCTTCGAAAAGCCGCCTTGAATCGGATTTTAAATTTTTTGCTATCCGGTATAGCTTTCGTTTTCTTGGTGACAACTGTGACACCCTTGTTGCCGATATTGACTTCAGCAGAGATAACCTTCTGTGTAGATCTGAAACAATAAATGTAGGGTTAAAAATAATAACTTTTTATAAAAGTAGTGTAAGAATCTTACCATTTCTGCTTTTAGGAGTTGTGCAAATTGGCGAAGCTTGCATTGACAAAGAGGGAGTTTGACTTCTTAAAATTGACCCTGAAAATTGATGTAGAAATAAGTAAGCACATTTTTGGCAACACATTTCTTACAAAAAGATCACCTTTTTACAAACTAATCTAGTAAATTGCTGTTATTTATATGTGATTGCAAAATGTATCTCTTGGACACTCAATTAAAGTTTCTTAAAATTAAATGTTATATAAAATATAAATTTGGGAGCACTACCAATTTAACAACTTTTAGGCTATCCTATACACCAAATAAAAACAATATATATTCAGTATGTATTGGATGTCCATTTTTAAACACTTTTGCAGGATATCTTACTTATTTTTAAAGATACAGAGTTGCAGTTTACACGTCCGTCGACTCTTTTATGGTGGTAAAGCTGCCACAAACAGATTATTCGTAGCTCGTTTGTCTCTAAGCCGCAGGATGATTTTTAAAAATTTGCCCTTTTCAATCACCCGCCGTATCTCAGATGTAATAAAAAATCATTGCCAAAGCGGAAGCAGCTTTTTGGTCGTTTTTTTAATGGGAAATCCTGTGGCGTAATTGATTTTTTAACAATGTAGTTTAAAAAAAAAATAAAATAATATTTATATTTTACGAAAAAATAAATATGGCCAAAGTATAATTTTTGAAATGCCCGTGATGCAGGGTGCTTCAAAGGGATAAATCATCAAAATTACCCTGTAGCTCAGACACTCAGAAAAATAGAGCATATCTAGTGGTGGTAACATTAGTTTTATAAAAAATTTGCATAGTGTCTGAAAAAATAACCGAGATACTTTGCAGTGTTGAAAAGCGGACACTCTGTACAAAATGACGAATTTTTTGTATTTTAGTGATGGCGATTGAATGTATACACGGAGCTACAAATTCCAGGCTAAGTATGGGAATCTCGTAAACCGTAATAGATAAAATGTCGGTTAAATGGGGGCAAAGTTTCGGTTTTTTTCGGGAACTTCGAATGTAGTTCGAACTTTTAAAACGGCAATTTGTTATGCATCAAAATGCAACTTTTAACCAACCCTCTATCTATTACGGTTTACGAGATTCCCATACTTAGCATAATAATAAATATATATCAAAATATATAAAAATGTAAACTAGAAAATATTATAATATAAATGACAATATTTAGAAAACCTTAAATTAAACTATTCTGTATATAAAAGAAATGTTACTGGCAATTAATTAGAATTTTACACCAGGTTTTTTAATAAAATATTAGGTACCTGGCAAATGAGATGGTCCTGGAACAGGAGAGTTATCATCCCTAATCATTCTCGTTGTAGTCATTATTTCACTGTTTTCATCATTGTTAATTATTATAGATGCGACATTTTCATTTGCAGGCTGTATCCATGAGTAAAATGAATTAGTTAGTGTAGATTCTTCTCCATGAATTCCTAAAAGCAATACAATAAGTAAACCTGAAATGCTTACGTGATTTATCTTCTTGTAACCTTGTAACCTCTATCATCAGATATACCGTATATCATTATTCTAGTTACACGTAAACTTACCAGGTAGCCCAATTGTAGGTAAACTTCCTGCTTTCAAAGGCGCTTTGGGTAGAAATTTATTAATACAAAATGGTGCAAAATGATTTGCACATATTCTATAATTCTTATATACTTGTTCTCGAGGAAGCTGCTTCAATTTCTCATTCCCTATTCGCGAAATCCAGATCGTAAATATCTGTAACAGGTAAATATTATTTAAAATGGTGAAATGCCAATATTGAATAGAGTTTATACCTCCATGGCTTAAACAGTAGGCTGTAGAGTGGTTTTAAAAGTGAGTAAAGGATTTCAAAGAGTAAGTAATAAGAAATACGATAACATTGATAACACAGGAATGTGCAATACTGACCTTTCACAATACCTACTGCTAAAATTACTAATCTGTAAACTCGAGTTGACCAAATCTAATGTTTATTTAAAATAAATTAATTTTAATAAATTAGATTTTTTTATATCATAACTTAACTAAAATCTGCATTTGGATAATTTTCCTATTATTTGTTTTGCTAGAGGCCGGTCCAGAAAACCCTATTTAATAAAATGGTGTTATTAGTTTTATCGAAAAATGCCTCATTAATGGATTTTTTTTTTGTAGTTTAGAATATCGGAAATCTGTTATGGAGATGAAAATTAGATAACTCTATTTGGCTAGTAATTTGCTCTTTAAACATGTACAATGTGTTTCGCCGAAATTGTTTAAATGGAAAATCTTTAAATTGGCATATGTTTTAAAAGATTTTGCGTTTTGTTAGTTTGGGTTAATTTTGGTTAGGTATTATGTGGGGTTGATCAAGCGCGTAGCACGCTTGTCTCATTGCGCTTGTTTGCTTAATTAAAGTTAGTTTTGATTATTTTTACTTAGTTTGGAGGAGTAAAGGGAGAAGCGCGCTACTACGCGCGCTTTTTGGTTTTGGTTAGTTTTGGGTTTGGGATAGCACACGTAGCGCGCTTGTGTTTTTACTCTGGTTAATTAGGGTTAGAGAGATAGCCAATAATTTTTTTCTAATGAATTTCCGCTTTTTTAAACATTTAAATTTTTTTCTGAAAATGAGAATGATGTATTTGCGGCGAAAAATTTTGATTGCTCTGCGGTGAGAGAGGTACTCTAATGCCAAAAAAAAATTAATTTGTTGCTAACGGATTTCCGCTAAACTAAACTTGACCCAAATTAAAGATAATGCATCGATTAGTTACCTACTTTGAAAAACAATATTTAAAATTCGATCAACATGGTATCAAAGCACAAAAATGGAATTTTAATATAAAAAAAATAAAAAGGGCTTTAAATGTTTTCCAATGCAGAATAAAATAAGGTAATTTTGCTATATGACGTCTTTAACTTCAAACACAGGCTTTTTGTGAAATTGGATTTTTTGCATCCACACTTAAATCAATCTGGGTCACATTTGCCTAGCCTAAACTCTATTGGGACTCTTATCTGTTTTTTTTTATCAATTTAGATTTTATAGAGTAGTTAAACTAATTTTGCATGCATAAAAGGTAATTAATTACATCACAAAAGTGGTCTGTGGTAGGACTGATAGGTACTTACCGATTCATCAAAATATGGAAATCTTAACATCATACAACTCTTATTTGAGTTCTTACAGGAAGAAACACAACAATAAAACATATTTCACCACTCAAAAAAAACTCAACACGATAAATACAATAATAATTTGACATGCCTGACATGACTTAAAACTTTTGTGATGGACGCCTGACGTCGGGACGTCGAAAAACGGCGATGCAAGCGCATAGCGGTGTAGTCATAAATTAAAACAAAAAATGGAGGGGATATATACAGTGAAAGTTCTATTTCGTGTATATATAAATCACTTTTCTATGCTTTGAACTTCATTTGTCATTCTTGCCTTTTTTGACATTCTGTCATCTGTCAACCTAACCTTAAATTTTCACTCGTGGCCATCAACGTGACAAGTCTGGTTTCATTGAGAAAAAAATTCTTCTAAATCGACAAAATGTGCTCCAAAAGGGAGAAAAATTAATAATTAAAGCCCTATGTGGCACAATATCTATTTAGTTTAAGTTTGGGTAACATGTATTTTAGGTAAGACAATGGTATGACAAATTTCTAGCAATCAATCTAACTAATCTCTCTTTTTCAGCAAATCTTCTTCTTTTCTTCCTCCTACATTTAATTCTAGATGATAAGATGATACTTTCCTCCTAAGGGTTGAATTTTTCCCCTTCTTACTGTGGTCTTCGGACCCGAGCTCTGGTGAGTAGGTTTTCATTTGTGGCCGTTGGTTTGAATTATACTTTTGTGTTGTATTATGTGTTATTGTATTAACTTGAACACTTCAATAAGGGTAGATTACAAGACTTTTATTTCGCTTCTACATTTTAACTCCACTGCGAGATTATGGACTACTTCTTCAAGTTATTAATATTGATATAAAAATAATTTACACCAGTCAATGCGAGGCCCAATCAATCACACAGACTTGCAAAAATTGGGTCCTTAATATTGTAAACTAGAAATCGTATTCACTAAAAACGAACAATCAGTCTAAAGTTTGAACTTGATACTTGACATGAAAAAATCAGTAAACTTTCAACAAAGTTTAGTATAAAAGAACGTGCAAATCGAGTAAACGACAACTTATCTGGTTAAGTAGTACCTTTTAATTAAGGCAAACGCTTCTCTGATAACAAGTTCAAACCCTTCGAACTTGATCATCTGGTTAAGTAGTACCTTTTAATTAAGGCGAACGCTTTTCTGGTAAACAAGTTCAAACCCTCCGAACTTGATCATCTGGTTGAGTAGTACCTTTTAATTAAGGCAAACGCTTTCTAGGTAACAAGTTCAAAACGTCCCTAAAGTTACGTCAGTGAAAAGTAAAGTGAACCATAAATCAAAGTGAAACTAAATTAAAGCATACCAGTATAAATTAAACGAATCAACGCTCATAAAATCTAACGTAAACATAAAATACTTCCAAGGTTACTAGCAAATTGCCTCAAGGGCAAAGCCTCTTTGACACGTGGTGGAGGGCCGTTCTGATCCCCGTACATAGGACCATGGAGTCGTCAAGGAGATAACCTTTGGAGGCTGCCGTACATTGGGAGCCGAATTTTCAGCTATATGCAGTCACATGATGGAAGTGCCTTTTCGACCTTTCTACAAGTAACGCCATTTAGACCCCCATACACATAACAAGTATATCTTAATTTTTTTCCTCTAAGCCATTTTTTGACAAGTGCTGTTTTGATTGTTGGGCACCCTGACATACAGGGTCAGTCAAAAAATGTTGCTTTCTTTCGTCAGAATTAAATAAATTTCAAAACACAATTCGTAGCCATTAAGATCCACACGGTTAATTTCTGTACCAGCTTCTCTTCAGATTTAAGATACCATCAATCAACAACGGAATACTACAGAGATTGGTGACTTCGAGTTGTTCATCACAGATTTTCCAGAGGGAGTGAACCTTTTCTGCGGGCGGAATTTCGTTACTTCAAGGAGTAACCTGACTGCTCTCGGAGTTATACAAAAATCTCTATCTCATGGCAAAATAAGCATAAGAAAAACCAACAAAATAAATTAAGCTCAAGGACACTCATACGATGAACCCATGGACCAAGACATCACCAGCAAGAGGACCATAATGATGAAGCAAATTTTCACTTAATCATGCGAGTGGCGAAAGAGGCGATGGCAAAATATAAGACAGAGAATATACAACAAAAATATAAGAAAAGTGCCATTAGCAAGGACGGCGTAGAGAAAAAATTACTAGCATTGTTTGGGGAAATAACGCAATTATAATTTAAAAACACAAGTATCTACCTTAGATAATAGAGATAATCACCCTTATGCGAGGAGCAAGGAACAAATAAGCAGTCTATGCAGATGTAGAGAGATGTAGCTAGAATATAGTCACAATTTTAAACGCAAAGTGTTAGAGATAGGTACCGTATTGGGAAACTCATAGCAAAAGCACTTGGGCGTTGGAATAAGTGAAAAATTGAGGAGTAAAATGGAGAAATGAGTAACTAGGAAATAAAGTTACCGTTGTAAACGCAAGTGTTAACGATAAGTATCCTACTGAGAAAATCGTATAGGTAAAATACAAAGGCGTTGAAATAAAGCATAGTTGAAGTCTTATAAAACTATTATCTAAGGTACATACAATAACAATAACTAGAAGTAAGCAGCTTAAATATAAGAAGAAACCAGCAACTATAAAGAAACAATACATAAGGGAATACGACGAACTGGACCAGGGATGGAAGAAACCAAGAAAAAATAAATAAAAATAACTAAATAAACCGTAACTAAGTAATTAAGAAGCAACCAGAAACTAAGTAAACACAAAGAAACCAAAAATTAAGCAAAAAGTAACCAAAATTAAGCAAATACAAAGAGACCAGACACTAAGAACAAATCAGAAACTAAGCAACTAAGTATAGGAAATTGGGGAATAGAAATAGTAAAATAGGTTAGAAATATGAATTTGGAACGCGAATGCTGATGATAAGTATCTGAGATAATAGAGAAAATCACAATGCAAACAACGCGAATGTTGATGATCAGTATCTGAGATAATAGAGAAAATCATAGTGCAAACATGTAGGCGTTCAAAGTAGGAGGGTATAATTTTAAATGCAAATGTTAATGACAGGTACCACATTGGGGAAATCATTATAAAAACACGTAGGCATTAGAGAAGCAAAAGGAGAAATTGAGATATGAGCAACTGGAGTAAAAGGTTATAATTCTAAATGGAAGTGTTTAATGATAGTACCATATTAGGAAAAACACATAGCCATTTAATTATAAGAGAAATGAAAGAGTTATAGTATTGCGAGTACGAGAATTATAATATTGAACTACAATAAAGGAGAAGCTAGAAAGCAAATACAGGCCATATAAGGGAATGTTGTAGCCAACTGTCGCGGAGAAGTACCTGATAGGGAAGATCATAACAGACACTTGGGCAACATGCCGACCTAGGAGATGAAATTAGAATCCGCATAGGGATACATATGTATAGATGTATATATAAAGTTATAAGGAAAAGTAGACAGTATATGAGCAGATAGTAAACGAGAATATAGTAATAAAAATAAAGGAAAATAAGTTAAAAATGGTATGGCACATGAAGCCAGGTAGCAGTGATCATATGGCGAAAATCACAATTTAGGAGGAAAAATTAGCGAAAAAACATTACAAAAGTATCTGCACATACACTACATAGAGATAGATAAAACATTAAAAGATTAAAAATAAGCCAACATAAATAAGGGATTATATAATAGAGATTAAGATAAAGAAATAAAATAAGGACCCTTAAAATATAGAAACATAGAAATAGCGAAATAAAATAGCATATATGGATAGAAGAAAACTTAGATTAAGTAAATATATATAAAAATAGGCCAACATAAAGATAGAATAAATAATCATGGAGGGAATGAGAAGAATTACAGTCGTACAGTACATACAATTCTAAATCCACACAACCCTACAGTCAGCAGCATCAATCTCGCAAAAGGCACCTAATATTAATGATAAGTAAAACATAAGTATCTACCATGTTATAAATACTAAGCGAAAAACTTGTAACTTGTGTGAGGTAATTTGCACCGAAAAACAAGCATTAGCCTTCTTAGAGAATGCACATACTCTGGGAGGGATAATACTAATTAAAAATACTAATATCCAAATCAAATTATCAGTTAAGGCAATATAATTGACGTCAGTGTAAATAACCCGTACATGTATTAAATATCCACTGTTTTAATGTTGTTCAATCTCCGCAATGTTTACTTTTTCGATATTATATAATCACAGTTGACAATTATTATAAACTAGACAGTACTAATTAATGTTATTAAATTTTAATAAGCAGCAAGTCCTAGAAGAAGGTCAAAGCCATACCAAAACAGCTGGGAAATTCAAACCACTATCTATCACAAGGACATTATATCACACATTTCAAAAAATAAACAGCCACGCGACTGCGGCGATCAACATGAAAGATGCTGACGAGGAAATATACCGGTTAAAGCATCAAATGCAATTGTTTATATATTTTAGCATAAGTTTAAATAGTATGACTACGATATACAGTCAGTACAAAAAGTCTCCGTACGTTATCTGCTTTATATAGGATTTTTCTGTTGTCTTTAATTTATTAATTGAAACTACGATAGAATATGTTTTCATCAATAATTGAAACATACCTAACGGTTTCAAAGTGGTATTAAAATGAGCGAAAGAAATCCAATTCCAATCCGAAAGTTGATAATTGATTTGTGGAAAGAAGAAAAATCCTTTAGAAATATAGGAAAAATTGTTAAGAAGCCGCATACTACCGTTCAGTACATTGTAAACCAGTATAAATTAACGGGTTCCTACAAGATTCAACCACGATCTGGCCGTCCTAAAAAACTAATTACGCGTGAAGAGGCTAGTATTGTTAGGCAAGTAATTATAGATCCCAAGAAAAGTGCACCAAAAATAAAAGAAGTACGCGAACTATTTTCGAACAATGTTTCTTCACAAACGGTGAGAAATTGTATACACAGGGCAGGCTATAAGGGACGTGCCGCCAGGAAAAAGCGGTTAATTTCGGAAGCTAATCGAAAAAAGCGGTTAGCTTTTGCTAGAGACCACGTTAATAAGCCTCTTGAATTTTGGGAATCTGTAATCTTTAGCGACGAAACTAAAATTAACCTTTTTGGATCTGATGGTAGAGCTAAAGTTTGGAGAAAGAAGAATACCACCTTTAATATCAAAAACCTCTGTTCCACGGTAAGACACGGGGGAGGCAGTGTTCTGCTATGGGGATGCAAGTCCGCTGGAGGAGTTGGAAATTTGCATTTCATTAATGGGACCATGGATCAGCATGTCTATATGAACATTTTACGAGACAATGTACGAGAAAGTGTGCAGAAATTAGCGCTCGAAGGAAGATACCTTTTCCAACAGGACAATGATCCGAAACATACTGCAAATTTGGTGCGAGAATGGATGATCCATAATGTGCGACAGCAGCTCCAAACACCCCCGCAATCACCTGATATTAACCCCATTGAACATTTATCGGAGGAACTTAAACGGCGCGTTCGCAAACATAACGTTTCAAGTAAGGAAGAGTTAAAAAACAGAATATTGCACGAATGGGAGAACGTTCCAGCAGAAGTTACTAGAAAGTTGGTTTCAAGCATGACAAGAAGGTTACAAGCGGTCATCAAGGCCAAGGGCGGTCCCACTAAATATTAGTTTGAACCATTTTTTTTTCTGTTAAATTTTTATCAGAAATTGTTAAGCGTATGGAGACTTTTTTGACATTAATTTTTATTTATTTATTTATTTGTTTGTTTATTGACGTCATTCAACATTTACAAGATACAATTTAAAAAGCATAATCTTACACTAAGCTTAAGTTAACTTAAAATAACCCTTTTAGCCATAATTTTAAACCTTTGTTCTGACGTACTAAAAAAGCTTAACCTGCTGTAATATTTATTAACATTTGCTGAAATTCTATTCACAGGACTATGTAGTAAGTAATTGGCTCTGCAGTAAGGGATATGCAAAAAAGAATGGGCACGCGACTGATAGCTTGGGATATGAACGCAGAAGGTGTCAAGACATTCAGGACTTTTGATAACATTGTTGAATATTTTAAAAGCAAAGCAGACGTCGTAATACTCTCTTCTACGGGCAAAGGTGGAGTGGTTCAAATAGGCTTTAACCTGATCGATGGTTAAATTGATTCCAGATTCATAAAGCACGTGCCTGGCAAATTTGAGGTATTTCAGCTGAATATTTTCCAGTCTGTTTATATGTACCTGATAGTAAGGCGACCAGACTATATTAGAACATTCTAAGAGAGATCTAACCAACGAGATATATAAGGTATTAATAGCTGTCACGTTTTTAAGGTCCCGGCACGTCCTCTTCACAAGCCCCAACATACGGTTAGCTCTGCTAGTCAACCTCTCGAAGTGCTCTGAGAATGTTAAATGAGTGTCTAAGTACACACCCAAATCCTTCACAATAAACACCTCTTTCAATGCAGTGTTATTTATGGCATACTGATGGGGGAACAAAGCCTTTGATTTACTAAATCTTATAAGGCAACATTTCTCAATGTTGAGTGACATGTCATTGAATTGACACCAATTAAAAACCTGGTCAATATCATTCTGCAAAGAGATCATGTCTTGGACCGATGTTACTCGTGTAAACAATTTCATGTCGTCGGCGAATAGTAGATAATTTGTGCTCAACAAACCACCCAGGTCGTTGATAAACAAGTTAAATAAAAGTGGTCCTAAGTGAGAACCTTGGGGAACTCCCGAAGAAGCAATGAAGGGCTTAGATAAATAGCCATCAATTTTGACCTGTTGTTCTCTGTCAGATAGGTAAGAACGCAGCCATGAGAGCAGCATTCCTGAAATTCCATAATTGGACAGCTTCGAAAGTAGGATGGCGTGATTCACCTTATCGAAAGCCTTGCTAAAGTCTGTGTATATTGCGTGGGTCTCGACACCCATTTCGAAGGATTTATTGATGAAATTTGTATAAAGGAATAGATTAGTATCGACTGAACGGCCAGAGCTGAATCCATGCTGGTGACAGACTATTACTTGTTGAAATACTTTAATTAGTACTGATTCAATACAGTGTTCAAAGAGTTTTGGTATTGCTGAAAGAATAGTGATTGGCCGATAGTTGCCAACATCGTTCCTACTTCCCGATTTGTGAATAGGGCACACATAAGATAATTTCCAGATTTTGGGAAAGATTCCAGAGTTTAATGATTTAGAAAATATATAGTACAAGGGAAGGTAGAGAGAGTGCGAACAGTATTTCAATACCCTGTTAGGAACACCATCCGGTCCTGCTCCTTTATTTGTGTCAAGCTCAGCTAAGGCTTTTTCAATAGTAGTGGCACTGATACTGATACTGGAAATAGATTCAAATTTATGAGAGGACACGTGATGGGCATTATAGAAATTTACGGGGTTGAAGACTGACGAGAAGTATTGTGCAAAGAGATTAGCGATATCACTACCATTATCGGCGTTATCAGTGTTAAGGTGCATCTCCTTTGGAACTGATCCTTGGTTGGATTTGGACCGAACAAAGTGCCAGAAGTAGTTTGCGTTATCGTTTATAGCATTTTCAGCGTTAGTTATGTAATGGCGATAACAATCCCTAGTAACAGACTTACATTGTATGCGTAATGAACAGAAGGTATTATAATCCGTCTCGCTGTTTGATTGCTTGTATCTCTTGTGAGCAATTTTCTTTTGAAATATAAGGTTTTCAAGGTTGTTTGTAAACCAAACCGGAAATCTAGTACTGATTTGAGACTGCTTCAGAGGCACAAACATTTCAAAACAGTTATAGAGTACAGTATAAAAATTATTTAGCATTACATTGATATCATCGTCTAAAATTAATAGCCAATTATAAGTTTGAAGAAAACTATCAATACAAATAAAATTTGCTTGTTTAAAGTCATAGTATGAGTACTTTCCCCAATTCAAATACTTTAAACTCTTACAGGATATGGACAGTTCCAATGCAGGGTGATAGAGATCGCAATTTACTAACCCAGCACACTTTACAATTGACTCTAGTTCAAAATTAGCAAAACAGAGATCCAGAATGGTATTGTGATCATTAATGACATCGTTGAACTGGGATAAGCCCAAAAATGTAGTAGTGTCACATAACAAGATTTCACTTGGTGATTTAATGTTACCAGGTAAGAGACCCAGGCAATCGTCACTAGGAGACCATGCAATATTAGACAGGTTATAATCTCCCACGACCAACACATGTTGAAATGCATCGCACGCACTATTCACTGAGCTTAGGTGATTTTCATAGACAGAGATATTCATTGAAGGCGGGATATATACACAGCCGATCCAGTAAACCGAATTTCCGATTGTCACCGAAACCCATGTTTCTTCAACAGAGGGACAGCCAATAGAAAGGCAGCAGGACTTCAGGCTGGACTTGACGGCCAAAAGAACGCCACCGCCGCGACTTTTAATACTGTTGTTAGGGCCTCTGTCAGTTCTGTAGACAATGTAGTCTGAACCTAGAAACTCTGCATCATTTATATCAGGATCCAGCCAGGTCTCGGTGAGCGCAATTATGGAATATTCTTCAGCCTGGGCAGCACAAAGGAAGTTATTAAGTTTTGTTTTAAGACCACGGACATTCTGATAAACGATAGATATATGATCTAATGATGATGCTCTCCTGTTCGGTTTGGTTGAAAATTTGCCGGAAATGGCCGTCGGGGACGAAACTCCTTGACTGCGGTACCCACTGGCCAAAGATTGGGTTCTAGTAGACCTCTTAGAAGCGTTTCCTTAACTCCAATCTTAAAAGAAGCAACATCATCGTTTTTGTCCAAAACAAAGCAAAGCATACATTTTTATAATGTTGAAGTAACTTTTAAATAAAATGTTCCGTTGTTGCATTTATTACTAATAATCATTAGGTATGTTTCAATTATTAATAGAAATATGTGCTCTCGTAGTTTTGACTAATTAATTAAACATAATAGAAAAATCCTATATAAAGCAGGTAGTGTACGGAGACTTTTTGGACTGACTGTATCTATTACGGATAATATAAATTCAAGATTATCAGAGAGGAATAAATAAATAAGGAACGCTATTATTATTATTATTATTATTAGAATTCATCATCAGAATTATTTCTCAATTGCTTTAAACACCAATATATCTTTATTCATATTTACAACAATGCAATGTTCCATTTCGGTTTTACGTACACAGTGGACCAACTAAAATATAACATAATACTTGCATATGTTTAACGAACCATATAATTATTTAGTATACGTATGATGTATGATTTTAAATACGAATTATTACCGGGTGATAAAAAATTAAAATGACAAATATTCAAGGAGAAATTTTTTAAGGAAACATATCTATACACATACTTATATTAATATAAGATAGGAAGAAAATGTCAAGATTAAGCACTCATAATGTGTTTATATTCGTTACATGTACATGGAGCACTCACTATCCAATGTCGATGGAGTCCTGAGATACACAGCAGCCAAAAGGAGACCGACAGAGATTCGGAATTGAGTAAGGACGTAGATCGAGACCCCTTGGCTAGAATCCAGGACCGAACTAGGCCATAGACAAGAAAGTTTAAAGTGCTCAAAGATAACTTAGATTTAAGTAGGTATGGAACGATATGACTATTCGAACATTGAGGACAACTCGTTATTATTTAAGGGGGTTCCAGTCCTTTAAACATACTCATCAAAAAGAAGTTTTTGATCGTCTCTACAATAACAGAGTTTTTTAATTTGGCAATCACTAACAAATCTTTATTTATTAAGGAGATTCTTTTCTTTTTGAACGTTTTAACCGTAGAAGATGTTTTTCATTGGGGACCAATGCTAGATAGAGGGAGGCATGTGTAAACTAGAAATCGTATTCAGTCTAAAGTTTGAACTTGATACTTGACATTGAATGATAAAATATTACAATTATTATCTAAACATGTTTTAAAAACAATCAGTAAAATTTCAACAAAGTTTAGTATAAAAGAGCGTGCAAATCGAGTAAACGACAACTTATCTGATTAAGTAGTACACAAGTTCAAAACGTCCCTAAAGTTACGTCAGTGAAAAGTAAAGTAAAAAGTAAAGTGAACCATAAATCAAAGTGAAACTAAATTAAAGCATACCAGTATAAATTAAACGAATCAACGCTCATAAAATCTAACGCAAACAAAAAGTACTTCCAACGTTACTAGCAAACTGCCTCAAGGGCAAAGCCTCTTTGACAATATTTTAATTTGGTTCGCGGATTTCGAATAGGATCCAAATTTCTCTCTAGCATATAAGATCTTGACACAAATTGAATACGAACATTTAAAAAAATGCCTTAATACGAGGCATCCCATACAGCAACCGTTTTCTAAATTCAATGACCAAATATTATTTTGCCAGAACATAGGTCAGTGTCAATCTTATATAAAACGTTGCGTTTTGTTGACGTTTCGACCCATGTGGTTATCGAAGAGTACATGAAATTTAATTTTGTGTAGAATTATGGTAGCGTTTAACGTCAACAGAGAGGTCACTATAATGACAAGTATTTTCAAGCGATTTAGAAGTCATCTTAATCAGTCATTCAGCTTTGGTGCTGATTACAATCTAATATATATCTCTAGCCACCGTGCGTGGGGGAAAGAATAACATAAATATGATGCCTGTAAAATCAATCAGACCGCATAATGCAAATAATAATTTTTTAACGATTTTTTTTTTTTGCTTTTTCCGCTAGCTTCTGATGTACTCGTTTGGAGTTTTTTCTTTGTTTTGCCGTAGTTCTGAAAAATTAAATATAAGATATAACAAAACGAATTAAAACACCTAGAAAAATTTAAATAATGTTTTTCAACTTTAACCCTCCTTACCCATACCTGCTGGAAGTTGCATACTCTAATTTCAATATCGATTTCTTTAAACAAATGTTCTAGCATGGATTTCACTCTATCCCATTCCAATCTGTCCAATCCACAGCCTAGCCTTGGAATAACCAGTTTTTTAACCTACGAAAATAAAAAGTTATTTTAGGATACGAATAAAACTATAGTCCAAGAGTCCAAAACACTACGTTATAACATCTATCAAATAGCTACGATAGCCAAATAACTTATTCCGAAAAAAAAACTGAAATGGCGTCAGAGACGCCTTTTTTCTAACAACCAATTTGAAGATCTGATAAAATACACATTATGTTTATTAACAACCTACTTCGTTTTCTTTGATATGATCTCTCATTTTACACAAGGATTTCCACAAGTTGTAATAAGTCGGTTTTCCTGATGATTCCTTTTTGGTTATCAAATAATAGACGAACCGACCATTTTCCGCATCATGTAAAGTTGCCAAACCTCCTTGTTTCGCCTTCTGATCTAGTAAATCAGGCAAATTCTTGAATTCTCGCCTAAAAAAAGTATAATATAAAATACATTATGTACAAGGTTTCATATTAAAATATGAAAATAGAAGAATCAGTCAGTTCTTTGTCTGTCTTTTACAGCGGCTTTTTATTGAAACCTCAACATCTCGAATATTATAGACAGACTGCCTTGGCCAGTATCTGGACCAAATATATAAAAGGTTCTCGTATAATAGTCCAGTCAAGTCAAAGTGCTTTATTGTTTAAGAAGCGAATAATTATAGTCCCTATTTACAAAGTAAATTAAAATAAGTCCTTTACCATTACGATACAATTATTAAATTTAAGAAAAAAAAAAGAACAAATAAGTATGTACGCAAGATGGCGCCGAATAAAAGTCCACGTCAAAGTACGCCCGACGAAAAATGTTATTAACATGCTGCAAAAAGCCCTCGAGTATTGTGTTATGCACACTTTGTGGGAAACTCTTTCACAAATCCTGTGCCCTAAGGGATTGGATCGAAAAGCTCATTGTGATCGATAAAGCGCGAGTTATTTTTGCAGTGCATGAGGATACCCTAACCTCTAGCGACAGAAGCCTTAAGTTCCGAAATTAAGCTACTAAAGGATTTGGTCGAATAATTAAAAAGTAAGAACTTTATTCTGTCAGAAAGCAATGAATTGCTGAAGGATATGATTTGCCATTATCAAGAAAAGTCGTCAACAAAGTCGATTAAGGCCAAAGAAAAAAAAATAAACCTAAACAAAACAATAACAATGTTCAAGTAGTGCCACCAGCTGACGTTGACGTTGAAACTGCTGGAAGCGCTACAATTGCCCATAACGTTTTTGTTTCTGGCACACTGTCAAAACCCTCTAAACAGCCGTGGCGCCAACGTTCCCATACAACCTGCAGCGATCCGCCTGACGTAAAGTTATTGGAGAAGCCTGACGTGACGTTCGGCCGCAAATCTAGTCACTCCCGAAAGTCAGAAGTAAACAATGAAATCACTGTAAATGAAAACATTGAAAAGCCATCTGGATAAAAAAAGGATGGATCTACAGAAATGGAGGCTCTAATTACCAAAGGAGCCGATGAAGTAAATGCTAATAGTTTATCTGGCCCTGATGAAGCAGACGAACTTTGGATCTAAGTCAAAAGTAACAAGAATAAAAAAGGTTTAAATTCACCCTCGCTATCTACTCGTCCCACACCTAAATTTGGGGCAAATACTGAGTAAACAATTTTAAAAATCGCCCAGACTAGCAGGATCAAAAGGATTTGGCTGTACATCTCCGGTTTTGAACCAACTACTGAGGAATGTGACATTCGCAAATTTCTGAAAACACAGAATCTTGGAGAAAATTGTGTCTGCAACAAGATGTCTACTACGAGCGCCAAAGTAAAAGTTCATTCAGGCTGGGTGTTCCAGAGGACAAGCATCTTCAATTCATGGCAGTTGACCTGTGGCCCGTGGGAACATTGATAAACCATTTTCAGAATCTGCAGTACCGGCATCAGGGTTCTACAAGACGCCAAAGGACCTAACTCGATTGTTCCACATCAACATACAATCGATCAGGCACAAGGTGAACGAGTTGGATGCTTTTCTTATAGACAGGGAAACTGACTTGAGATCCTGGTGGTTCATCTGACGGAACCTAGGATGGCTACTTCAGTCTGCCGGAAAGAACATCGCGGAGGGGGATATGCTATTTTAGTTAGTAATAAATATAATTTTACAATTGTACATGAAATCAACTCTTTATCTGTAGAGATGTCTATTGAGATGTGTTGTGTTTACATAGAAGATCTCAAACTCTATATTATTTCACTATACACGTCTCCAGCTGGATCATTTCGAGTATTCTTGGATGCTATTGAGGAGGCGCTAAGCTTGCTCATGAGGACAGCCATGTTCTTTTGGCTGGGGATTTCAATGTTCATTTCGGAACCGAGTCACGGGAGAGTACTGCAGTGTGTTGTTTTATAAACTCCTTTATTGGTGTCAGATGGTTAACGCTCCTACTCGACAAGGTAGGTGCCTTGACAATGTTTTCTCTAGTTTAGATGCACATAATTTTGAGGTATCGATTATTGACTCTGCTATTTCTGATCATCTTGGGCAACTGGTAGAATTTCTTCTGCCTAAAAGGCAGAGTAACCCTGCCTCTTCTAAATCAATTTGCAGACCTATCTCACTTGCAGGTAAGATGGCCTTCTTTTCGTATGTGGAATTTATTAATTGGGAATTTCTGAGAAATGAGGATATGACTGTGGATGAAAGATGTACTTGTTTTCAGAATGTTTTAACTCAGACGTTCCTTGCCTCGTTTCCGGAAAGATCTTATCATAAACGTAAAGACCAAAATCGCACAATAAACTGGTATAATGATGACCTGAAATCAATGAGGGAGGTCCTTCGCTTTTTGAACGAATTGTTTAATCAGTCTCCTTCTGATGTTCTGAGATCTCAAATAATTGACTACAAAAAAGATACCGGTCAGCCCTGATAAATGCTAAAAGAACTTCAAATGACAATCTTATCAGAAACTCCACAAACCTCATAAAATATATGTGGAATATCATCAATAAGTATTGTGGTGTTACAAACAATATTAGTTATCAGGTTTCCCCGGATGAATGTAATAACTTTTTTGAGAAAATAGCTCCCGACTTACAGATGCACTTGGAATCTTCTGTGGAGCCAGCTGGTGAATTCTCTTTTGATGAAGCCGGCTTCAATGATGTACCGGGTGTTTCACTATAAATGGACCCCCCTTTTAATTTTCTCAATTGACGTTTTAGAAAAAAACGTTCAATACAAAAAATAAAGGGAATGAAGTGGAGTTTTTTATGGCATAGCACTGTTGTATACAGTGTGTCCCATAAATGCGGCATTAAACAAAGTTATATCTTTTAAATGGAACACCCTATATATTATTGCATATTTGGATTTTGCCGAGAATTCTAGACATATTTCATAAATAATGTCCTATACCTATCTGTTACTGTTTTTGAAATATTGACAGTTGAAAATCGACCATTTACCAAGTTTGACAGCCTGTAAAATCTAAACGGCTAAAGACAGAGCGAAATGGTTTGCACTTTCCTATCTTGGTTTTTCATAAGCTATCGTTTGACACTAATATTTTATTTAACCGGAGGTTAAGAAATTCCGGTTAAATCTAAAGTTAGTGTCAAACGATAGCTTATGAAAAACCAAGATAGGAATGTGCAAACCATTTTGCTCTATCTTTAGCCGTTTAGATTTTACAGGGTGTCGAACTTGGTAAATGGTCGATTTTCAACTGTCAATATTTCAAAAACAATAACAGATAGGTATACGACATTATTTATGAAATATATCTAGAATTAGTAGAATTCTCCGCAAAATCCAAATATGCAATAATAGATAGGGTGTTCCATTTAAAAAAATATAACTTTGTTTAATCCCGCATTTATGGGACACCCTGTATACAACAGTGCTATGCCATAAAAAACTTCACTTCATCCCCGTTAATTTTTGTATTGAACGTTTTTTTCTAAAAATCAGTTGAGAAAGTTAAAGGGGGGGTCCATTTATAGTGAAACACCCGGTACGGGGCATTTTAACAAGCCTAAAAAACAATAAAGTAGGGACCCTTTCGTCCTATCAACCGAGCTTATAAAGGGCATTAAAATACTATCATTGGTTCTCTCACGGGACTTATTAACGTTTGTCTGCGTGAGGGTGTTTTTCCTTCAATCCTCAAGAGAGCAATGGTGGTACCAATTCATAAAAAAGAGGCTTCTAACGATTCCAGCAACTTTAGGCCAATTTCCTTACTTTCCATTGTATCTAAAGTTCTTGAAAAGTTTATGGCCATGCGCATATGGAGCTTCCTTTACTCCCACAATCTATTACATGGCCAACAATTTGGCTTTAAAAAAGGGTCTAGCACAACTTTGACAAATTTAAAATCTTATGTCTGAAATACGGAAGGCTTTTGAGGAAAAGGGATACTTGTCTGCTGTATTCTGTGACTTGAGCAAAGCGTTCGATTGCGTTTCTTATGACTTACTGATAGGGAAACTTCGGAAATATAAATTTGGCGAAGCCAGTATCCAATTCCTTTCTAGATATTTGTCTGACAGACCTCAGGGTGTTCGGATAAATGGGGTGACATCGGCGGAAAGGGAGTTGACTTTTTTTTTCTTTTTTTTATGGCAATGGCACACACACTAAAGGGAGATCCTATGGCGCTCGACGAGCGGTGTGTGTGCGAAGATGTTGATTGACACGGTTCTTGAATATTTGTAGGTTGTAATTAGTGGGAAACAGATGTCCTGGAAGTGAGTTCCACAGTGATGCAGTGCGCCAGACAAAAAAGTTCTGGTAAAGCGATGTAGGTGTTCCTCAGGGCTCAATATTGGGCCCTTTTTTATTCTTGATTTATGTCAATGATATACCTAACTCCGACCCTAGAAAGTTATACCCTGTTCGCCGATGACACTACCATAACGAGCACCAGTTCGTCAATTGCCGTGGTAACTGCAGCTTCAGGCATTGCTCTGTGCTGAGGTTTGATTCTCTGCGAACAGACTCCTTTTGAACATTGCCAAGACTCAACGAAAGTTGTTCTCGATGCGACGGCTTCCTTCTGAACGGCAGGATGCATCTGTGAGATTCCTTGGTGGTGCATCTTGACGCTGGAGTTCAATGGAGATGCCATACAGATTATCTTGTTAAAAAGCTAAGCTCCAACACTTTTCTCCTACGAAGACTCTCTGAAAATGTGTCTCTGTCCACTCTGTTGCAGGCATACTATGCTATTGTCATTCACATCTTAGCTTCAGCATTCAGAGAAGAGCTGTGAGGGTTGTTGGAGGCTTGAGTTATATTTTGTTTTTATTTATTCAATTCTCATGCTATACAATATAAAAAAATTGTTTACATACGTCAAATAAAATCCATGTACAATTAAAATGATTATTTAAGACATTTTAATATAAAACTGCTGAAAATTACATACAAATAATTAACCTATACTACCACACAAAGCATAAAACAATAAAATACGTACACAAAAACCTTTCATAACTAACAGCCTAACTAGATACTGTGTGGTCCTCCAAGAACTCTTCAGTGCAATAATAGGCTTTGCTAACCAGTAAGCTATATACTTTTACCTTGAATACCTCTAGATCAAGACCTCTGACCCCTCGGGATAGCCTATTATAGAATTTTACAGCCAGAAATTCAAGGCCATTCTGGCATTTGTTAAGTCTACGGTGCGGCACCGACTAGTCAGCACTGCCCCGCGTTGCTAGTCCATGGATCTCACCATTTGTGGGGTAGTTATTTTTGTTTTGATGAATATACAATAAATTTTGAAAGATGTATAAAGATGGAAATGTAAGTAATGGTAAGGTGAGAAAGCTAGTTTTGCAGTTATCTTTGTATCCAATACCAACCAGGATGCGGACAGCCCTGCGCTGCAGAGCAAAAACTCGCCGCCACCCCGCTCAGACAATAGCAGTATATGAAAGAATGGAATGGCACAACGCAAAATAGGCAGACTTTAAAATTTTCGTTGAAACTTTTGTGGCCAGATTTCGCAATGCATATATACCACTGCACACTCTCTCAGCCACCGATTCCGTGTGCGCACCTCAACTGAGCTCACAGACCAAATAGTTGGAGTCTATTTAGACTGTGAGTTCAGTTGGGGTACTTTGTCTTATTTACTACCGAGAAAGGTGCCTCACTTGTCTTTCGAAGTGCAAAAATTATGTTGTTTGTCTTGTCTTGGTTGAGAATAAGACCATAGAGAGCAAATCATTTATCTGCCTTGTAATCCTTTGCGGTTGGCGAACTTGTGCAATATGACGGTTCTTAAAAATTACTGTACAGAGATGGTAGGGTAAGAAGATTTAAATTATCAACAATGTTTATTGTTTTTGCAAAACAAAAAGTTAATTTTGCAAATTCTGTGTACTTGCTCCCCAAAAGGGGAATACCATACCGGAAATGTGCATCAAATAATGAAAAATACACCATTCTAGCCATCTGTTGACCCAGTTCCTGCCTCATTACTCTCACCGTAAAGCATCCAGAAGACAACGTTTTACCCAACCCCAAGATATGCTCCTCAAAATTAAGCTATTTATCAACCCAAACTACCAGAAACTTAGACATTCCAGAAGTCTGAACAGTACTACCCTCAAGATAGACATCCCCCAGATCACAACCAGATGCAAAAATATTTGCCTTATCAGCATTGAACACAAGGCGATTTGCCTCACACCAATCCTTAATATGAGCCTGAGCCAAGTCCCGCAACATCATGCCCATGTCATGATGCCGCGGTATCGTCGCCGAACATTGTGAAACTTTCACCAATTTCGACGCAAGTCAACTCATTGATATAAATCAGGATAATAAGGGCCCAAGAATTGACTCCTGAGTGAACCCCCAATGCTGATGATCTCTCTCCAGACGACCATCCAAGTAGGATGCAAGCCAGGACAGAGCAGTACCGCGGAACCCATAACACTCAAGCTTTGCCAGCAGTATTCTATGATCAATGCAGTTGAAGACCTTTGACAGATCACAGAACACAGCCTCAGGAGGTTTTGAATAGGGCCATGAGTCCCCCTAGACGGTTGGAAGCCAATTTCGCATGATGTGATGGCGTCAACGGTTTGAAGATAGTTTGACATTCGAGTCTTAACAAGCCGTTCATCAATTTTTGAAAGTGTAGGCAATAAAGAGATTGGACGATAGTTAGAAAGTTCTTTAAGATCACCACCCTTATAAATAGTATTATCATAGCTGACTTTAGGTAAGACGGAAATATGCCCCTATGCCAGCAGCCATGAATGGCAAATATGAAAGCACACTCCACCAAAGCACAATCTGGTATCCTTAGTAGCAAAGATAACATCTTCCCCATGAGATTTCTTGTTTTTTAACGCAAGTATAGTTGCCTTTACCTTATGGATGTCTGTTGGCAGAAAAAGAAATACTACTTAAAAATTCGAGAGGGTTGGCATTTGTAGTAATGTTCTGTATCAAGGTACTTGCAAGGTTGCAAAAGAAATTATTTAGCGAGTCAGAGTCAACCTCAGTCACCGGAGTATTTCATCTGATCTTACTTCTCAATTCATTAAAAATTATCCAGCTTTCTTTAGACTTATTTGAAGCCGATCAGATTCGTCGCCCTTATCTACTCTTGTAAACATATATGTGCTTTCAAGCAGACAATTAAAACTAAGCTAAATCTTTACAATTCCAAAATTATTCTACATCAAATATTTGTAATTGAAGAATTACCATCTGACACTTGAATTTCAGATTGTCAAGTTGGATTCCATAACGGTCTTAAAACAGTGTAACTGTTAAGCTTGAATAAAGAGTTTATAGGTGACACCTTTTGTGATCTATTGAAGGCGTAAGATTGTTTCGCATCAGCTGCTGTTAGAGAAGATTGGGCCTTACAGTGGCAGGAAATTAACTGAATCTTGTTTTGTCAAAGAAGCCAAAGAGCAAGAGAATGGGGGCAACAAATCCTTCAAAACGCAGAATCTAGTGGTGACCGGTGACTTTGAGTAGGTTCAATGAGACATTCTTAGAGCTGCGCTTGGATCCTATTTTGCACTGGTGCGACTATGTGTGACTGACAACACATAAATTATGCCATTCTGCTGCTGCATATTGCACCCAGCCAGAATGGGTACAGAGAAAGTCGTAAAAAGACTTCCACTAGTGTATATTCAGGTTCAGACATGCTTTATCATAAATACATAGTATTTGTAGACAAAGCTTATTAGACTGGCCCATTAATCAAACTTATAAATCAATGTTTTGGTGAGTGCGTTTTTCCTGATATACTGAAGAGGGCTGTAGTGGTGCCTGTCTTCAAGAAGGGTGATCCCTTAGACCCTTCTAATTACAGGCCCATATCACTTCTTCTAATAATCTCGAAACTTTTTGAAAAATGTATGGCGGTAATGACAACATTTCTGGAATCTAAAAATCTCTTTACAGGCAGTCAGTTTGGCTTTAGAAAGAACTGCAATACAACTCTCGCTATTCTGGATTTAGTTAAACGGATTCAGGATGCATTTGAGAACTATTTGTACCTCTCAAGTACATTCTGTAACCTAAGTCCCGGCGCCCACAGAAGAGATGGGGCGGCGACGCGTCGCGGACGTGGCAGAGTCGCGGTAAGGACGTAGGCGCGGTTAAGATCTTTCTATACTATTGCCATAATATAAAAACGAATTTTCTTCTATTAGTTCAATTAAATGCAAGTTAAGTTCGGAGTCGCCCATTTTAAACAAATGTCTCGCCTCTTCAATGAGCCTCTGTAGACTAAAAAGAAACGCGGCTCGGTCGCGTAAAGACATGTCTCGGCCTGACTTCCCTTATCAGCGTTGCCTCTTTACTTTATATGGTGAATAACTAAATTAAGTCGCGTCCGCGCCACGTCCCCGTCCGACGTCCGCGCCTCGTCTCTTCTGTGGGCGTCGGGCCTAAGGCCTTTGATTGTGTCTCTCATGACTTGCTTCTGAGAAAGCTGGAAAAATATAATTTTAGCAATAACAGCATTGCAATGGTTTCTAGCTATCTCACAAACAGAGTGCAGAGTATGCGGGTGGATGGAGTAGAGTCGGCTGAAAGAGTGATTGATGTTGGAGTCCCTCAGGGATCAATACTTGGACCGTTATTATTCCTTATCTATATAAATGACCTACCACAAGTTTATCAGGAATGCTCATTCACTCTTTTCGCGGATGACACAACATTCACCTGTGCACATTTTAATTCCGGAATTGCACGGGAGTTTTATTATTTTGGCCAATGTTTAGTGTACTCTATAACTTAATGTTTTTTTAATGTTTGGATTTATTACCTTTTTAAAAATGTGTGTGCATTAGTATTAGAACATTATATTATTGATTTTTTCTATTGACATATGTAAATATGCTAACCATATATTAACATGAATAAACAATTTGAATTTGAATAAATAAGTATGTAACTAATGTAGAAAATAAAAAGTTAAAAATAAGAAGTTAAAAACAAAAAGTTGAAACTGGGAAAAGCACAAAAAGCATTAAAAAAAAAGAAATTTTTGTTTGAACCAGCAATATATATATGCACAAATTAAACGGACACCTAAACTGTATATAATAAAGAAAATAAAACAGAAAAAAAGCGAGCGAGTTTACTCCCAGCCATCTGCAAAGTACTCTTCCAAGGTATAAAATGCCCTAGTTTTTAAGAGTGATCCCATTGATCCTTTAAAACTTACATGAGTTTCCGCAGTTTTTATATCATCTGGTAGATGGTTAAATATTTTAATGCTTAATAAATTAGGGAGTTCCTTGTTAATTCGCTTCTTGGAATGGGCATTGGGATATTACTATTTTGTCGGGTATTATGGTGTCTTCCAGAGCCAAAGTTGGTCAGAATCATCATAAATTTTTTATACATTAGGCAGCAAGTTTCCACTATACATAGAGAGCACAATGACAATATCTTTAAGTCCCTGAATAAGGGCCTACATGTTTTTCTTGGGCCTATGCGACCAACATATCTAATAGCTCCTTGAATAGCTCTTTTCTGCAGGACAAAAACAGAGTTAAAAAGATACCGACTGCAGGAGCTCCAAAATGCAATTCCATACCTCAGATGATTCTCTGCAAGGGAATAATAAACATTACTGGCAGCCTCCAAACCCAGCTCTTTTGCCACAACCCTGACAGCCTAACACCCACTAGCTACTTTCGGTCTCAAGATTGGAATGTGTTCATGGAACTTCAATTTATTGTCAATGACCACTCCCAGGATCCTATTACAGCTACTAATTTCTAAATATTTATCGTTTATTACTATTTGGTCGGTACAAGTGAATTTGAAGCTTAGTCTTATCAACATTCAAGGATAGGAGGTTAGCGTCGCACCATTGTTAATTAAGTCTTCAGACACACTTCTCATCAGTGATTGCTGATCACAATCCGCCCATGAGATGGTTGTATCGTCAGCAAAGACTGTAAAATGTCCTCTAATGTTCAGAGAAATCAAATCATTGATGTACAATAGGAACAATTACAGAACCCTGTGGAACGCCATGTTCAATTGAGTATAAATCGGACACAGTTCCTAAGGACCTAACGATTTGCTTCCTACATGATTTATTTGTATATTTTAACTGTTCCGTTCATCAGTCCTCTCTATGTCAGGAATAGTCTTGATCTCCTGGCAGTAAATTAGTAAACACGAAATAGTTGTGAGGTAAGAATCCCTTATTGTCGGCTAAAGAGATGTCAAAGGGGCCTAAATTAGATTGGGGTCAAGTTGTATAATAAGGTTTTTATTAGTATCACAAATCCACCTTTGAATGTTATTAAATGTAGAATAAAACAAATTTTGATTAAGAATAGTGCTCATATATGTACTTAATATGTTTAGTAATTAATCTGCTTCATTTGATTGCAATTATTATAAGAGCAACAGTTTTATGTTTAAACCACTGATTATTTACGGTATCTCGACATGTAAAGATGCCTTGGTGTGTTGACAATAATAAATTTGATTTGATTTGAGTCTACAACTTTACCTTAAATGCCTTCATAATAGTATCAGCTGAAAAACATATATAATAAGAATAAGAAAAACTTCATTCAAAGCCGCGAGGTAGAAAGTGCACGTCATATTAATAGGAGAAGCAAAGCCACATGGAACACTTACTTACTTGAAAGAAACAGCAATCCCACTGCCCATTCTTAGATCCTCTGCAACACAGTGGGCTAATGAGTAGTCCTTTGGCTGTTCGAATAAATCACCCTGAATTTCATTGATGATATTAAAGCTCTCAATATCTTCCCAATTTCTTTCCCATGAACTAAACTCCTTATCCCATAATTCCTTATCCAGATATGCTGCAATATTACTGAAAGAAAAATAAACAATCGCTCAATTTCGTAATATATTTATTTTTTAATGCAGTATTAACAAAATGCATTTTATATTGCTATTACTTACATTTGCTTATAATTTCCTCCATCAGAATGCCTATTTTGAGCTGATTGTTCTCGAGGAATACCACCAGAATTATCACTTTTATTAAGTTTTTCTCTCTCCATCCTAGGATCTTTCCATCTCTCGATGTCATCAACGTGCCTCAAATTCTTGCCCTTTTCACTATTTTCAATGGTCTTCGCAATGAAAGTTTCATTATCAACTGATTTTCTTAATCGTCTCAAGAGTTCATTAGCTTGAAGGTTCTCCATTAGACTTGGATTTTCTAATAAATCTCTAGCGTTATTTTCATCCGCTTGCACTCTAGAGCCAGTGGAATATTTTCCGGAGGATTTATTAGTTTTAATTGAATGTGTATTAAAACTTGTAAAGGGAGATTTAGATGCATTACCTTGATCATGTAACTTAGTTGGTTCCGTTGATTTCTCCTTGACATCAATAACTTTAGTCTGTTCACCTTCTTTCAACTCAGAAAAATCTAGACATTCTTCTTTTAGACTTGTACTTTTTTGACTTTCCTCTAAAACATCATCAGCCCAAGAATTATGGTTTGCAATACTTCTTGCTTCTTGTTTACCACAAGTTTTGTTAGGACTAATATCATCTGAGCCATCGTTAGTCACATGACAGTTAGCCCAGCTATCTTTGCTAGATTCATCAAATGATAGTTTTAGATTACTCTCTGGGTTATAATCCCTTTTGTGAAAATCATGTTTGTAGTCTCTATTCTTATATTTATCGTGCCGACCATTATATGGAGTTTTTTCGAACCTATTGCGACGTTCCTCATGATTATGCTGCCCTAGTTGATTTCCAATTCGTAAATTTTGATTTGATCCCCTTTTGTCTATAGTTTTCCGTGGCTCTCTTGTGTGCATTTCTTCACGTTTGTCATATTGGTCTGGATCATTTTCAGATGATTGTAGTGGCCTATAATTACTATTCTGAGGTCGATCAGAAAACAAACCCCTTGATCGATTTCTTGAGTCACTGCTTCTGCGGGATAGAATGACGTTTTTATTTCCTTTATCTCTCCAATCTTCTCTTTCTTGACTAAAATGTCCTCTTCTTGTTTGAAAGTCTCGCTGGTTTTGGTTCTCTTGTTGGCATGCTTCATGATCAATGCTTGCTTCTTCTCTGATTCCATGCGAATCTTGCTGGTCTTTCCAATTTTGGTGCTTTGTTTCAAAAGGTTCTCCATATCTGTGAGATCTCTTGTCTCTTTCACAATTATTATCATTAAACTTTTGTGAATTGTTGAACTTCTCGTTTTGGAATCTGCCAAAATCAGTTCTTTCAGACTTATAATTAAAATTTCGTTCATTTTCGTTTATCCACCTTGAAGATCCTCCTCTAGGAAACCCCCTTCCGCCTCTTCTGTTGCTGTTAAATCTAGAATTACCTCGGCCTCTAAAAGGACCCCGTCCTCGAAAATTCTGATCGAACTGTCTCTCAGAAGACTGATGATACCTATCTTCATTCCAAGAAGTGGTAGAATTCTGATGATCAGGATGTAGTACTTCTCTATCAGAAGGTATTTCTTCGGTACTTGCTAGATGAACTTTTTGATTTGGGAAATCTTGAACCATTGTTTGTTCTTGGTTAATTTGGTGATCTTGACCATTTTGGTACTTTGTAGATGCTTCAGTGTATAAATAATCATTTTCTGAATGAAAATTTTGGATAGGTCTTAGGATAGGTACATTTTGTACTGGTTCTATATGAGGTATGCTATTGGAACAATTGCTAACAACTTGTACATTTGTAGATTCAGACAGTGGTAAATGATCTAAATTTTGACGTAACGGAAATGGACGGGGTATGTCAGAAACTAGCAATTGCTCCTCCTGGGATGGAATGGCCACTAAAAAAAGAACAATCTTGAGTAACTTTAATTGCATGTTTCTAGTAGGATTAAAATAATGAACTTTAAATTACACGTATACAAATGTATCTTTATTTATTACTGTAAGATGACTCTTATGCAACTATTGATTGGTTTCATCTGAGAAGTTGGAAAACACAATTGTAATTCATTTTATATAGATCTGGCAGCTGAATCTCATTTCATTTAATAAATCATAACATTTACATACCAGTGTTAAGGTTTCTCGGTACAAATACGGTAGCATCAGGATTCAATGTAGAAAATGGATGTCCAGCAGATGAAGGTGAACCAGTATTCTTAATCCATGTGGATGATTCCATGATTAGTAAAATTCTAAAATATTCTATATAAATTAGATATTTGTTTTTCGAGGATGTAAAAGACAAAACAAAAGGCTGATTTTATGAAGCAGTTCAAATACATCTATTAATGCTTAAAGGTGTGGAAAAAATCAGTTAAGTCAAATACAAGCTCTTAACCCAACTAAATTAACCCTTAACTATATTAAATATAATTTATATTTTATCCAATGTAGGTATAAGCAAAGAAAATAGTAGTTTCAATTAATGGGTTAAACCCAAGAAAAACATTTCATTTAAGTACATACTTATTGTTAAAGATTCTGAATTTATGATATATTCATTTTTTGGTGATAAAATATACTGGCAGTAAAAATTATTATCTGTAATTCAGGTCTTCGAGATGAAATACATGTGAGGAATAATTCCTAATAGAATCTGCAATAGCTACAGGGAAACTGAAACAGCATCAAGAAGACGCAGACAGGGTACTACACTACAAAGAAACCAGTATATTACCCTTAACACTAGACGGAACTTCATACTTCCATACAATTACGTTTTCAGCTCTAAAACCATTTAGGCACCCCATTCCTTGATACAGCTGGAGTGTAGTGAACACGCGTTATAATCGGCTCTCGTAAAAAGACCGATTTATCATGATAGAAACTGATTTAAAATTTGAGATTTATATTGACAGACTTTTTAAAGTTTTGACTTTCTGGTGTTCTAAATACCTTAAGGAAACTACAACAGATTAATTCATTTGACCCAAAAAATTGTCAAACACGATTCAAATCAATAAGAATCCTAGACTCACTCTTCAAGTATAGTTCATATATTACAGGTTAATTCCATAAAACATTGTTTCTGCTGCCCTAAGATGAAAAAATTCTTCTGTGTAAAGTGTCTTAATATGTATAGGTCATACCAAAACATAATAATTACCATACAGGTCATTGAAAGACATAAGATTGTTTATTCAGAGGCTGACTACAATCATGTAATGCCTCCAGAAGTTAATTGCCAGTCTTGGCAGGGTCCTAGACAGCCAAGGATAAATTCATATCCACGTGGCAATAGCCTATTGAAGCTTTCAGGAGTTTTTTTTTTTTAGTTCATAAGTCGGAAAGGCGTCTAAAGAAACAGGCTGGTGGATGCAAAAGAAACAACTCATGATATTGGGTGAAAATTTGCAACACAGAGAGACGGCTAGAGGAAATAGAAATTGTTACCAGCGTGGGATTCTCAGCTGACAATGGTCTTGTCAGTTCATGCATCAAAAATTCAATATTAAAGCTTTTGAAGAAAACAAAAATGGTCTTAAACATAGCTGGCTTGAGTAAGCTAACAAATTTTGTCACAGCATATATTATGAAACTCGTTGAGGTTACTGCACAAATTTCAAAGTACCAGGGATCCAAATGGCAATACTAAAACCAATAACGTGTCTCATCTTTTTGAGGAGTGATTCACTGTCTGACAACAAAAGGTATATAGTGTTCTTATCGCATCCGTTAATTAGAATTTTAATTGCTTTCTGGTAAAATTTATTTATCCTGCTTCAAAAGGAGAACAGGGGATTCAACCGAATGAGGAACTTAGGCAAGCTAAAAGACAACTATCTTTATATTATGAAATGTACATAGTCAGCAAAAATGTACACCTTAAACATATTCATAGCTAAAGCCGAACGGAATTTAGTGGAGGTCAACAGAATATTAAAGTCGAAAGCTGCAAGATCACTTTAAGAACTGCACTGTTACAGAATGTATGACATCTGCACTTGTAGTCTACAGCATGTTTTACGAGCCTGCCACAACCCACAAGATATATCTTTTGCAGTTTTGAATCTAAAAAATACAAAATCTTGTCTAGTGGATGAAATCACTACCAGTGTAAGCTGTGCTTAAAGGCTGTCCATTTGAGTCTGATCAAGTCCTTGTGATAATGTTTTTCGAGACGGAATCATGTCCAAATGCTCTTAAGTTGGGCAAAGTTGTTGCCAGCATTATTAAGGTCAACAAATTGAACTTAGTGGCAACTTTTTAGAAATTCAAGTGGAATTATTTACCACCAAAAAATACATAGTTATATTATAATTGAATACAAAAACTGAATAAATACTTATTTTTACTAAACCTATTATTGAACCTTATACCTACTTTGTTCGTTTGTAAGTAGGTGTAAGTGAACTGATAACTTAGTCTATTCAAGCATTCAATAACATAAATAATGGCTATCACAGTTTAGTCCTATCTATTTTGATTTCATAAGCAGAAATGCGTAAGTATGGGACAATAACAGTCAAGTACAAGCAGTATCTATTTAATAATATGCGATAAGTTTCAATGAAATTACTAAATTATACATATCAGGGACAAGCTCTGTACATATTAAAAAGTGAAATGCTTACCTCAAAAACCTATATACTAAGCACTTACAAGTACTATTGTTATCTTTCTAAACGTCAGCACAATTTTACGACATGAAAAAAGGCAAAAACGCTCCGAGGATTTCCCTACACCCAAAATATTTCTCTCTCTTGCGTCTTTTAAGGAGTATTTTGACTTCTAACCTAAAAAGTTGTTGACAAAAAGTTGACAGCTTTACAGCAAGAGGCGGTGTTTGTTATCACGTGGCATAGTTGCCAAGTTTATACCCGCCTCTTTCCTTTTCTTCTCCTTGTTTAAAAGCAATCTTATCAAAGTATTAAATTCGCAAAAAAGAGAACGCACTCAAACTAATCCGAAGAAATTGATAAAATTGCAGAAGAAACCGAAGAACCTGTCTCTTTAAATGGCAAATGTTGCAATGGTGTCACGTAGTCGCTGACTCGAAAATAAAAGATCATGGTGGTTATGGTGAAATTCGCGTCTAGCAGGTCCAATTATGAGCCTTCACGCATGCGTAGCGCTAACTCATGTATTTTCCAAAGTTGTTTTGTTCTTGATTTTGGGCATTGCTTTGGGTTAGTTTGGGTCAGTTTTGCTTAGTTGCGCCTCCAGAACGAGCGGAGGGCTAGAACGACAACACCGAGCTGCTGCCAAATGCGCAGGTTCGAAGGTCGAAAATTTGAGGTGGGTAGAAGTGGGGTGGTGATGGATACAAGACGTTGCCTGGACCACATCAAAGTGATTCAGAGCTGCGCGCGCATCACATTGTTGATTAACACATAAATTTAGAATTGTATTTCTCATTTCACGCATGGACCTCCGCTCGCTCCAAGGCGCAGCCAAACAGAACTAACCATAACTAACTCAAATTTAGAAAAAGAAACAAACATAACTTTGAAATGAATAAAAAAAACATCGACGGGAATCGAACCCGGGCCGCCGATTTTTTGGCATCCTACCACTGAGCTACGAGACCACTTAAGAGCGATTTCATGAACCATAAAGATATGGTGTTTAACAACAATGTGATGCGCGCGCAACTCGAATCAATTTGATGTGGTCCGAGAAGCGTCTACTGTGGTGGACGGTTCAGTGTCCTTGGGCGGAAGAGAACGTCGATTCCTAGTTCCACCAACCAAAACTAAAATTCAGAAAGACGGCATTACATTGACGTATTTAAAAACTACTTAAGTTATGTACGATTTTTGCATGGAAGTTGCTGCTTTCATGTGACACGGGGATAGTCATTTTTTCTCTAACTGCGTTTTAATCCACAGGGATTTGTTTGTGGAAAATGTCGATTTCCTGCTCGGGCAGAGAGTATTTTCTGAGAGTTCTCCGTCTTAAGCAAAATTTAATTTCTTGATTGAGTTATTAGCTTCTACCAACGTATACTTGGGTGTCTGATTGATTTAGACCAATTTATATTGGCGCAGCAGCATAGATTGTTAGTAAAATAGCCATCGATATTAGGCTGTTTCGCATAGTTAACGAAAAGAAAGTTAACGACCACAGACAGACAAAGGCGACAAATTAATTAAAATAGGCAAGGCAAAACAATCAGAAACGAAGAAAATAGGCTCTTTGTCTAGTTGATCCAATAGCTATCATAGAATGAGTGATATGGCAATGTTGACGGATTAAGCTAGCCACGTGTTCGTTGCACTGATTTCTACGAGATATCTATGGTTCATTGCCGGTGAAATACGCAACTTTGTTATGTGGAGATATTGATAATATTGATAATAGCGTATTGTATTACTGACAAAACACGTAATTATTATTAATTTCGAATAAGCAAAGCTGCGTGGATGAATATTGAATCTGCAAAGCGATATATCATATCCTAATCTATATGCTGTATTCCTAAGTCCTGGGGATGGTAGGCAAAATCTGTAAATACAGATTTTGGATGGTAGGTACCTACCGCTAAGTACAGAATATAAAATGTGCTAAAACGCTCTTACTAATGGAATGAAAGCTTCATCTTTCTATCTGCTGATATAAAACGATCCTGAGATCTATTCCTGAAAAATACTATAAAATATTAACCTCTTAAGACGGCATGCATGAATAATTGATTTTTTTTACTACTAACTTGATAAATCACCATTATTTATTCCATTCCTCAAATGAGAAGTAACATTTCTCACCCTAGGTAAATAATAATATTAAAAAAAACCTAGGTCAATAATGAAACGGAAACGGAAAATATCAAAATGTCAAACTTGTTAGTTTGACAACTAGTTGTCATTTCGGATTATTTGAAAAATGAGTAGGAAATGATTAATTTCAAAATGTAATCAATTCAAGTAATGATAAGGATTGTATTAGTGCTATTAGTAAAAAATTATATACAGTATGACTCACTTTTCATGACTTCCCATAATATTCTTATTAATAATGCGATTTCGTCAAAATTTAGAGAAGGTACTTTGTATGTATGGAGCTGTCAGGAGATTATTAGCATTTTTTGGCGAGTAACCACGGTTAACTACAAGTAATACTGAAGTAAGTGCCAAGCGGGCACCCCACCACAAATTGTACTGTCTGCTTCTGTCTTCGCCAAAATACCGCAGTTAGATCTTGCATTGCTAGAAAAGAACATAGATATTTTGCATATTTATTTGAAAATGATCAGTTTGATCAGTGCAGAACGTTTACTCATATTTTTAATGACAGAATGGTGGCCTCTGGAGATAAGCAAACTAATGTTATTTTTTCGATGAATATGTTCAGGATACTTTATGCTGCCCAAATCCCATTTGGGGCCCATTTGTGTAGGAATTCCGATGCGTATGAGGCCTCTATAGAAGAATTTCATGAACGTATAATTTACAAACTTGTTCAGAATGGAAAAACAAACATTTCACATGTTTAACGTTTCAAAATTAATTCGCCATGACTCCATCAAACCTCGAGTACCACACATCGTCACGTATGTAAGTTGTAGTAAGCCGTAGTTGAAAAATGATGTAATAGTGACATCACGAAACTTCCCCTCACTTACCACAATTAAATTAATCCTCGTGAAAACAAAGTAGTATCCTGTAGTATGCCGTGGTTAATTGTAGTTAGCTCGCGAAAAAAACGCTTCTTGTTACGATATCTGTCAGTTAGACAACTGAACTTCCAGGCTACTTGATATTTCGAACTATTTGAAAAATAAGTAGAAAATGACTAATATAAAAATCAAATCGAATCAAATATGGTAATATATCAGTGTTAGTAGTAAAAAAAATTCTATATATACCTCGGTTGAGAAGGCCATTATTAACCTCGCACATTATATCCTTCGGCGCTTCGCGCCTCAGGATATAAAAGTGCTCGGTAAATAATGGCTTACTTCTCAACCTAGGTATATAATATACTATTTTTCCCTTCAGTGGAAAGACTGAGTAAAAAGAGTCCCCAGTTACGTGATTTCACTCACATGGTGCGATACGGTTGCAAAATATCTTGCAATCCAAAATATCCCATATAACTAATATAGGCTGACCAGAAATGTTTAGAGGCATAAGAGTATATACAAGAAACCCCAAAGTCATAACCAAAGTAATGTCCTGGGTGGCGTAAACAGAGATGCCACACAGGGCCCCTCCTGAAGGCAAAACATTTTTGGGGTGCCATGCCCAATTTTCACCCAAAAGTCGTTAAAATCGTAAAAAAAACGCCCAAACCAAACTCTGTTAATAGCAATTAGTATTACCGTTATTTTTTTTCTTTTCGCAGGAAATATGAATTGCTGAGTATTAATACAGAGAAAAAAACAAACAGCGCACACAGTGTACGGCACACTAAAATTCTAACAACGGCTGTTCCCAAAGTTAAGCAGTTATGAATTAATGAATAATTAATGATCTAGGGGGGTGTTAATACACTGCGACCTGTACAGATCTATTGTGCCCCCCCCCTTTCATGGTGCTGCCGTTGATGTGATTCTCAATTAGAGTACCTCATTCAGTTTCAGGGCATTGCAAGTATGGTTCTATAGATGGAACGTCTTCCTATTCGAAGATGCAGCACCCGAAGCAGGCCATTAGCATAGCCTAAAGAAAACTATAGCCGCGACACTCGGCTCGTTTAGTGGGGTACGGAATCAAATTTTCTCCGTGAAGCTCAGTGAAGGGAGGACACCACGCAGTTGGAACTCGATGCCAATCATACGCGCTTACTTGGGCCGGAGTGCAATAAATTTTCATAGGAATTAAAATTGAAAAAGATTCGTTGTTTGGGTAAATAGACGTTATGCGTATATATTGTTTTGTTTGTATGTTATATAAATAAGTTAAGGTTTATGTGTTAAAATGGGAAAAGAACGGCAGAATTATGCAGCTAGTTAGTTTGTTTATTTAAACTTAAATTTGATCATAAGGTATCGGAATCGGTTCAAATGACTAAAATGAATTGGAACTAACTGAAACCAACCGAAAGTTAATTGAACGACTAACCAAATCTAGCCAAAAGTAACCATAAGCTCCAAAACAGGCTAAAACGTACCTATCGTAATCATTGATTTGTATAGGAGTGGATAAGCAATAAATAGACCAAACATGGCAAATTTACGACCGCGAAATGTAAACAAAGAAACTTCAATTTGGACTTGCGCATTAGAAAATTAGTAGGAACTAGCTGTTGCACCGTGAAGGTAAATAGGCAGGCCCGGACTTCAAAAGTGATTATTTCACCAAATATTCGGTAGAGGAGTCCTGCCGATTGGGGAATGGGCCCCAGTTAGCATAGTGAAACAACCAATAAGGTATAAATAAGTAATACTTATAATAATTACTTACTTGAAATAGGAGATGCCGGGTATTTTGCCTCGAATCGAACTCGAATTATTAACTCAAAACGCCGCGCCGTCAAAACGAAAACACGTCAAAGACAAAAGCCAAGTTCGATCCTGACCGACGCCTGCTGAGACGGCAAGTGTTTTAGTGCGCATGACAAAACGGTATCACCTTTGTTTACGTTTTTCCATTTTACCTCGATTTTGTCATGCGCAGAAACCTGTTTTTTCGCCCATAGGTTGCCACTTTTGAGTAGTGCGACAGGCGGCTATTGCTTATCCACTCCTATACAAATCAATGATCGTAATAGGTTGCAAAAATTAAAGTAAGTTAAAACTAAGCAAAACGAAAGGAATGTAAGCGACTAATCAAAAATATTAAATATGCTTATAACGTATAGGAACCAATTCAAATGACTAAAATAAATTGGAACTAACTGAAAGTAACCGAAAGTTGATTGAATGACAAACCAAAAGTAACTAATAGCACAAAAACGGACTAAAACGTATCGGAACAGATTAAAAATGTTAAAGTAAATTAAAACTAACCCAAATTAACCGAATATTGGCAAGTAACCAAAAACATTAAAATTGGTTATAACGTATCGGAACCGGTTCCAATGACTAAAATAAATTAAAACTAACTGAAATTAACCGAAAGTTGATTGAACGAAAGTAAGTTAAAACTAATCCAAATTAGCCGAATTTTGGCGACTAACCGATAGTAATCAAATACTTTAAAATTGGTTATAACGTATCGGACCGGTTCCAATGACTAAAATAAATTGAAACTATAACTGAAATTAACCGAAAGTCGATTGAACGACTAACCAAAAGTAACCAAAAGCACCAAAAGGGCTAAAACATATCGTAACAGATTAAAATTATTAAAGTAAGTTGAAACTAACCCAAATTAACCGAATTTTGGCGACTAACCTAAATTAATTAAAAACATTTAAATTGGTTATAACGTATCCGAACCGATTCAAATTAGTAAACTAAATTAAAACTAACTGAAATTAACCGAAAGTCGATTGAACGACTAACCAAAACTAACCAATAGCATCAAAAAGGGCTAAAACGTATCGTAACAGATTAAAAATATTAAAATAAGTTGAAACTAACCAAAATTAAGCGAATTTTGACGACTAACTTGAATTAATTCAATAACTAAAATAAATTGAAAGTAACCAAAATTTGATTGAAAGACTAACCAAAACAAACCAAAAATAACTAAAAGTACCAAAACGGGCTAAAACGTATCGGAATAGTTTAAAAATAATATTAAGTAAGTTAAAACTAACCCATATCAATTCAATTTTGGCGACTATCCTAAACACTAAAATTGGTAATAACGTATCGGAAACGAAAGTAATCGATAGTTGATTGAACGACCCAGTTTTGGCGGCTAACCAAAACTAACCAAAAATATTAAAATTGGTTATAATGTATCGGAACCGGGTTCAAATGACTAAAATAAATTAAAACTAAACGAAAGCTGATTGAACTAACCCAAACTAAAAAGCACCAAAACGGACTAAAACGTATCATAATAGGTTACAAAATAATCGAAAATTAATAATATGGAAACATTCATAAAATATATACGAAGGGTACAGGGGAAAAACGATCTAAGCGCCATTTCCATAGGAAACTTTTATTATTCATTTCACAGAAAATTTTATTCTTGATAAAAGTTGGTGCTTGGAAAAAACCTAATTTTGATAATGTTAAATTAAGACTAAGTACTACAGGGTACTTAAAAAGTACAAAAATGGTGGTTAAAAAAACAAAAACTTAGGAATATCGGAAAAGCTTCTACTGGAAAAATAAAGCTCCTATTAACGTAAAAATAAAAGTCAAATACCATTTTTTCCAAAAGTGCATCGTTGCTGAAAAAAATAAGGACAAAATTAAGAAAAAGCGGGTTTTTTCAGTAATTGAAATGGATTTTCTCCGGAACGGTGCGGTGAACTTTTGGAAAAAATGGTATTTGACTTTTATTTTTACGTTAATAGGAGCTTTATTTTTCCAGTAGAAGCTTTTCCGATATTCCTAAGTTTTCAATTATATTTCAATATAAAAGGTCTCAAAAGAACGGGACATATTTTCCGATTTTCGAATTCTTCTAAAAATTCTAGATAAATTTCATGTAGCTTGTCGAATAGCCTCCTTTCCATTTAAAGAATTTGATCTGTTTAACTTAGCGCGGAACGATTTGCATCTTCTTATCTTAGTTATTTAGTAATTATCTAGATATACGAAATTTTCGGTTTGGTGGGGAGTATTTTCCAGGTTGTGGTTATGTGGAAGATAAGAAAGTGCAAAACATTTCGTTTGACAATAAACAGTTCGTATTCTACCATAAAGGCGAAAGTCTCAAAAACATTGTTTTTGCTGGTTGTTTTTGGTAAAAGTCGATCGTTATCCACATATATCCATTATTTCAGATTTGATCAGCACCCTGATATCATTTTGATTCGCTGTACCTTTTTTGGTTTTAAAGATACCAAGGTAAACAAAAAAGCAAAATGTAGGGTTGGAAGCCAAGTTTTTTCTAGATTACATATAAAACAAACACCAATAATTTTCTGACATAAAAGCCTACTTTATATATTTTTAAATAGAACACCCTGTATATTACTACATTTTTGGACTCTCTAGTGAAATCAAAACACATGTCGTGTATAATATCCTATACCTATCTTCAGCTGTTTACGAAATATTGACAGTTGAAAGTCGGGCATTTTGACAGGCTCTAAACCGCACGAGATCAAAGAAAACGGTTTGCACATCTCTATCTTAGGTTTTCATAAGCTATCGAATGACAGTGGCTTTCAATTTAACCGGAGGTTTAAAAGTTCCGGTCAATTTTATTCGCGGGTTAAATTCAAAGTTACTGTCATTTGATAGCTCATAAAAACCTAAGACAGGAATATGCAAACCGTTTTCTTTGCTCTCATGCGGTTTAGATTTTAAAGCCTATCAAAATGTCAAAATGCACGACTTTCAACTGTCAATATTTCGTAAACACCTAAAGAAAGATAGGTATAAGATATTATACACGCACGAAATGTCTTTAGACTTCTCTAGAGATTCCAAAAATGTAGTAATATGCAGGGTGTTCCATTTACAAAATATAGAGTAGGCTGATATGTCAGAAAATCGTTAGTGTTTTATTTTATATGTAACGTAGAAAAAAATTTGGCTACCAATCCTACATTATGCTTTTTTGTTTCACTTGATATCTTTAAAAACAAAAAAGTTACAGCGAATCAAAATGTTATCAAGATAAATTGAACGCACGGTACAGGTTGCTCCGATTTAGCGTAATTGTGTACTTCATGCATAAACTAGTTCGTGAACTATAGCCAGATCAAAAATTTACTTTCATTTCACCATCTTGACAATATTTTTATCTAGCGAATAAAATGAAAAAGCTGTACTGTAGCGAATAATATGCAAAATCGTACATAATACGTTTATAAAATTGTGCAGGTTGCTAAGAATCTATATAAAACAAAATTATGTACTTATATAAGATATTTTTTTAGCTTAGAAGAGAACAACTAGATAAATCAAATTTTTCAAAATTATTATTGCAGATCTTCGCAAGTTCGTCTAAAACCGTAACTACTTGTGCAAAATAAAATCTCATATAAAAAAACTTTTGTTGTGTATAGATCTTGTTGATATTTAAAGATTAACTTGGAGCTTATATTCTATTATAGTTATATCAAAGTTTACAGAATATCTTTATTCTGTAGACTTTGGTTATATTCAGCATTCAAGAATGCTGTACTTACTACAAGTAATCTACATTCGCCAATCCTAATTTCACTTCAAAAGACATTTTTAACTATTTCTTTCAGGTGTAATGTTTAAATGAATATCCAGCTCTCTTTATGCAGTTTTTTGGATCGAAAAAATGGTTATTCTCTACTCGAAATAAACAGTATTTTATAAATCACATATTTTGTGATGAAAGTTTAAATAAAATAATAGGGGAGAGTAACAATTTTAGTATATAACGTCCCAAAAAATTTTAGTACGGCTCACTTCACTAATGATTGCCGGGGAGTTGACGTCAAGTTAGATTTATTTATTTCCTCCCCACTACATAGTGATAAAGTTGGTCCTCGCTTCTCAAAGGTGCCGCGCTTAAGAGTCGCGGATGCTGTGACTGTATCGCTACATTCCATTCGTGCGCGCGCACCTGCGCGTCATGTCTTCGTGATGCAACCAATCGTTTGTATGTGCCCTGGTGGTGTAGGGGTTTGCACGACTAGCCTTCACTTCGGCGTCTCGAGTTCAAACCCCATCGCTGTTTTAAATTTTTTTTTAAGGTTATATTTCTAAACTGTTTTTTTCTTGTTTTTGGGTATGTCTTGGGTTAGATTGGGTTAGCACCTGGTTAGTTTCCTTTTCTTGAGCCCCCGTAGCGAGCGGTAGCGAGCGGAGGGCCATTCGAAAAGTGAAATATGGCATGGAATGTAGCGATACTGTCACAGCATCCGCGAGTGCGCTTAAGTGTCGCAGCTATAGTTTTCTTTAGGCTATGCCATTAGCCTGTTCGCGACCGCCTCGCACTCCGTGCGCACTCCTCACAGAACCGGCAATTATCCTCGTTTTCAATTTTATACTCTTCAAGTGCCTTCTCAACCGGCAGTGGCCGGTGAGGATGCGGAGATTGTCCTTACTCTGTGTTATAAGATGTTTTGATCTTCATGGGTGAAGGGGCCCTAGAAACATCTTTGTTTTCCTTAATTCTGGCAAGCGTTCCCATAGAGTAATCCATTTGGAGTTTCTTGTCGTTGTGGACCTGCCCGTTCTGTATGCATGTCTACTGCCTTCTCCATCGTCACGAGTAAGAATGACGTGAGACTGATTGGTCTGAAGGATTTGGGGTCTGTCCCATCATTCTTTCCTATCTTCGGGATGAAGGCGACTTTCGCCCTTCTCCTTGCTTTTGGTAAGTATTCCATGGTCATACTGCTTCTGGTCATATCTACAAGTTGTGGCAAAATTTCTCTTATTCCCCTTTGTAGAAGGGACTGGGAAGATTTCATCCACCCCTGGCGATTTGAGAGGTTCAAATGTATTCAATGCCCGTTCGAGTCACCCAGCAGTGAGTACCGTTTTTGCCATTACCCAGTCATCCCTAGTGGGTCGCCTTGGGCTAGCTTCTTCTTCACTTAGGTTTCTTGGTTGACTACCGGCGAAGTGTTGGCTCATAAGGAGAAGCGCTTTCTCCTTCTCTCCTTCCGTGTAGGTGCCACCTAGCTTTTTCAGGGCCTTTGTCGAGCTTTTTCCCTCTTTTGTCATGGCCTTGTGTAATCTCGCTGCAACTGGAGTAGAGGCGATGTTTTCGCAGAAGGCTCTAAAGTTGTTCCTTTTGGGCTTTCTGATTTCCTTACAGTTAAGTTAAGCCGAGGTGGCGTATAGGCATTTTCAAACGACGAACCAGATTATCAGCGGTTAACAAATTCGACTTTTTGTGACGAAAGTTCAGGCTCTTTGAATAAAGAGTATATCGGACAAGAAAAAAGAGTATATAGTATTTGATGTTCAAAAAGAGTATAATACTCTTAAAAAGAGTATATCTGGTCAGCCTAACTAATAAAACTAGAAGAACATCTTCAAAATATTCCAAACCATATGATCAGAGATTTTTCCGTTCAGGGAATATTCGCCCCTAATAAATAAACCATTCCATGAACTTTTCCCATAAAATATATTTCCCTCTGAATATTTTCCATTCGGGAAGAATTATCCTTCAAAGAATTATAGCCTTTCGAAGATTTTTTATCGCTGAGCGATTGTCCTAGACTTGACTTGATTCTGGAACGCAGCCATTTACTTATTCAATTTCTACCTGTCTGATAAGAAGGGTTCTATGTTACTATCCGTTAATAATAGATATCGACTCGGCGTGAAGTAAATAACT
>MU190111.1:0-14518 GCA_016904865.1 Pissodes strobi
AGCTTAATGCAGAGTTTCAATCTTAGAGATAAGAACATAGTTTTTTTTTCTGCGGCTTTAACAGTTAAAATGCAGAAATAGCAAATGAATTTTAATTACGGGTTTCAAAGACCATCTTCGAAATGTTAAAAATTCATTCTCAAATTCTGAATTAAGGAAAGTCATTTAATTCCGATTTTGAACTCAGTATATTATAGTACCAGGGCCGTATTAAAGTTTGGACGCTCGTAGGCCCAAGAGACGTGCCCCCTTTTCTTCAAACCAACTTTGAGTTCCAAAATAAAAGATAAGCAAACAATTTGACAGCCAGAAATGAGCATAATCAGTGGCGGCTCGTGGGTATAAGAATAGGGGAGGCTCCTCTAGGAGAAAAAAAATTGCACTGCAGGCAAAATTGTTTTGAATGCCATGCCCATTAAGGTTTATTTTAAGGCCTTAATGCAACAGTTTTTATACGGCAATAAATGTAAAACTAGCTTTTATTTTGAATATTACTTTGTTCCGATTTTCTAATGGTTAGCAACATTTAGTCAGAAAAATTCTTGTGAGAATATTTAAATACCATTTTGAAATTTGTTTACTTATACATGTGTATGTTTGATCCAATTTTATTTTTTTAAAATCAACTTACAAACACATAAAAAGTACTGGCTGTTAAAATTGACAGTAACTAAAACTCTACTCAGTCAATAAATCATACTCTTCCTCGGACATGCAACAATGTGTTCAATATATCATATAACAATATGTACTTTTTAAATGATGATTATAAAAAATCAAAACAAATGCGGAACTGCGGAAGGAATCGAGGTAACTAAAAAGACAAGTACCTGTGCGGCTAGCCGCCTATGAGCGCTATAATATTATGCCTATTAAAATAAGAAGAGTACGTCTGAGCTTAATCGAGTCAGGAGGCCGATGATAAGTTGACCCGGCTATTTGCGTCTCTTTCTTTCATAAAAGTTGAGACAAGAATGCTACGAAACTGCGATTGTTCTTCAAAGAAAAGAAATGTGGGATGTCGACGGTGCCGTGTGGTGCGTACTGCGAATATTAGAAGTGGCAGAGTAACAATTGGCAGCGGTATAATAAATAAATGTAAATATTTTTGTAATAAAAAATAAAAATTCTTAATAAATTGTGGGGGAGGCTAAGCCTCCGTTGCTTCCTCTGACGAGCCGCCACTGAGCGTAATTAATAATTTTGAAATAAGAATTACACAGAAATACTTATTTTCAAGATTGAAAGTCCGAATTAAGCCAAATTGCGAGTTAGGAATAATTATGCAAAATACGTAATTTTAAATCTGAAAATTAGAATTAAGCTTAATTTCGAGTTTCAAGGTCAGAATGATGCAAAAATTGTTAATTACGAATTTGAATGTCAGAATTAATATTAATTAAGAGTTTCAAGGTAATAATTGAGCAAAAATCTGAAAATGCAACCTTGAAAGTCACTACTGTGTTAAAAAATTAAGCAAACGCCTAAAACTGTTAATTACGAATTTGAATGTCAGAATTAATATTAATTAAGAGTTTCAAGGTAATAATTGAGCAAAAATCTGAAAATGCAACCTTGAAAGTCAGTACTGTGTTAAAAAATTAAGCAAACGCCTAAAACTGAGCATTATACGTTAAATTCAAAGTTCCTAAGAGAGAATTAAGTAAAAAACATTAAATAACAAATTTTAAAGTCAGGATTAAGCTTAATTTCAAGTTTTAAGTTAATAGTTAAGAAATAATACAATTCCACGTTTAGAGTGACCTAAATTGCGGATTTCGAATGGAGGGCTAACTTATTTCCGAGAGTTCCATGTCGCTAATTTTAAGTATGAAGGCTAGAATTAAGCTATATTTTGAATTTAAAGCTTACAATCTCCAGCGCTTCAAGTCCAACGTCCACCATCTTCTCCACACACGCACCGCTCGTTAAGTGACATGGGATATCCCTTTTGCGTGTGTGCCGAACATAAAAAAATGATTAAGTGTAATTCCATGTTTTTAATTAATTAAAGAGCTCAATTTCTAATTTGAATATATGAATTAAGCAAACATTTTAATTCCAAAGTTTGAAGCTTAATTTTTATTATCAAAGTACGGATTAAACTTCATTCCGAGTTGCGAAGCACCAAATTCCAAATTTCCACGTCAGAATTACGTCTAATTGTGAGTTTAAAAGTCAGAATTAAGCTAAATTTCGAACTTCCAGTAAGAATTAAGCAAAAAAATGCATAATTTTATGTTTTGAAGTCATAATAAGCTTAATTCTTGACTCTAATCACAATTAAGCAAAAATCTAAAATTACTTTCAAGTTGAGAATAATTAATCCTAATGCCAAGTTCCAAATTAGGCATTTAGTCAAATTATTATCAGTTAATCCAGACATAAGCGTAAACATAAATTTTGAAACAAGAATTATACAAAAATACTTATTTTCAAAATTAAAAGTCCGAATTAAGATAAATTCCAAGTTAGCAATAATTATGCAAAAAATAGGTAATTTTTAATTTGAAAATCAGAATTAAGCTTAATTTCTAGTTCCTAAGTCAGAAAAAAGCAAAAATTGTTAATTTTTAATTTGAATGTCAGAATTAACATTAATTAAGAGTTTCAAGGTAACAATTAAGCAAAAATCTCCCCAAATTGCAAACTCGAAAGGCAGTGCTATGTTAAATAATTAAGCAAACTTAATTTTCTAATTTAAAAGTGAGCATTACTCTAAATTCTATGTTTCAAAGTGATTCTTAAATGTCAAATTTTAATGTCAGAATTAAGCTTAATTCCCAGTTTTAAGGTAATAATTATGAAACTACTCCATTTCACGTTTAGAGTGATGTAAATTGCGAATTTCAAATGGCTTTTTAAACTTATTTCCTAGGTTCCAAATTGCCAATTCCAAGTTTGAAGGTTAGGATTAAGCTTCATTCCATGTTTTACATTAATTATATAGCTCAATTTCTAATTTGAATATATGAATTAAGCAAATTATTTTATTTCAAAGATTGAAGCTTAATTTGTATTATCAAAATACGGATTACGCTATATTCCGCGTTGCCAAGTCCCTAATTCCATGCCAGAATTATACATAATTTTGAGTTTAAAAGTCATAATTAAGCTAAATTCAAGTTTCGAGGTTATAATAAGCCCAATTCCGAGTTTCTCGCAGGGAATTTAAGAAAAATCGTTGAGTCTAAACTTGAAAGCAAAAGCAAAAGCAAAAATCTTAAATTACTTTGAAAGAAAAGAATAATTAAACCTAATAAATTTTGAAACAAGAATTCCACAAAAATGCTTTCAAGATTGAAACTCCGAATTGAGCTAAATTCCGTGTAAGTAATAATTATGAAAAAATACAAAATTTTAAGTCTGAATTTAGAACTAAGCTTAATTTCTACTTTCAAAATCAGAATTAAGCAAACATTGTTAATTCCGAATATGAATATCGGGGTTTCACAACAACTCCTAGAGTAAGTAAGTAAAGCTTTATTTTTCAGTTTAAAAGTGAGCATTACGTTAAATTCCAAGTTTCAAATAAAGAATTAAGTAAAAAAATTTAAATACCAAATTTTTAAAGTAGGAATTAAGCTTAATTTCAAGTTTTTAGGTAATAATTAAGAAAAAACTTAGTTTCACATTTAAGGTGGCTTAAAATGCCAATTTCGAATGGAGGGCTGAGCTTATTTCCGAAGTTACAAGTTTGAGGGCTAGACTTAAGCTGTATTTTGAACTTTGAACTAAGTATTAAGCTGAATTCCATGCTTTCAATTAAATATATAGCTCAATTTCTCATTTGAATATAAATATTAAGCAAAATTTTAAATTTCAAAGTGTAAAGCTTAATTTTTACTGTCAAAGTTCGGATTAAACTGTATTTCGAGTTTTGCCAAGCACCTATTTCTGAATTTCCATGTCACAATTATGCCCATCTGAGTCAATAAGTCATAATTAAGTTAAATTCCAAACTTTAAAGTAAGAATTAAGCCAAAGAAACTTTAATTTAAGAAAAATTCTTGATTTCAAACATAAATATCACAATTAAGCAAAAATCTTAAATTACTTTGAAAGTAAAAGTAACGAAACCTAATGCCAAGTTTCAAATTAAGCATTTAGTCAAATTACTAGTTGCCAGCTAGAAATGAGCGTAATCACAAATTTTGAAACAAGAATTACAAAAAAATACCTATTTTCAAAATTGAAAATCCGTATTAAGCTAAATTTCAAGTCAGCAATAATTATGCAAAAATACCTAATTTTAAGTCTGAAAATTAGTATCAAGCTTAATTTTTAGTTTCAAAGCCGGAATAAAGCAAAAACTGTTTGTTCCAAATTTGAATTTAGAATTAAGATTAATTAAGAGTTTGAAGGTAATAATTAAGCACAAATCTCAAATGACAAACTCGAAAGGTCAGTACTATGGTAAACAATTAAGTAAAAACTTTATTTTGTTAGTTTAAAGGTGAGCATTACCCTAAATTCAAAGAAAGAATTAAGTAAAAAATATTAAATACCAAATTACAAAGTCAGAATTAAGCTTAATTTTAAGTGTTAAGATAATAATTCAGAAAAACGCAACTCCACATTTAAAGTGATCTAAATTGCGAATTTCGAATGGATAGCTAAGCCTATTTCCGAGGTTCCAAGTCGCTAATTCCAAGTATGAAGGCTAGAATTGAGCTGTATTTTCAATTTTGAACTAAGGACTAAGCTTAATTCCATGTTTTAAATTAATTATATAGCTCAATTTCTAATTTGAATATATGAATTAAATGAACTTTATTTAAAAATTTGAAGCTTAATTTTTATTATCAAAGTACGGATTAAACTTTATTCCAAGTTGCCATGTCCCTAACTCCAAATTTCCATGTCAGAATTGTGCTTAATTCTGAGCTTAAAAGTCATAATTATGCTAATTCCTAACTTCAAAGTAAGAGTTATGGCAAAAATAATATTAAGTTTCGAAGCCATAATAAGCACAATTCTGAGTTTTCCGCAAGGAATTTAACAAAAATCCTGATTCTAAATATTAATATCACAATTAAGCAAAAATCTTCCAATTTCCAACTTGAATGTGAGAATTAAGGAAAAATACTTAATTTCAAGTTTGAAAGTCGAGGCTAAATTTAATTTCGAGATTTAAAGTAAGGAATTAATCGTTTAAATTTATATGTCAGAAATAAGCTTTATGTTGGGTTTAAAAATTAGAATTAGACTAAATTTCTAGTTTCAAAATAATAATCAAGCTAAATTCCGAGCTTTCAAGTATGAGTTAAGTAAGCTTAATTCTGAATTTCAAGGTAAGAACTAAGCAATCAAATCTAAAGCTTGAAGTTTGAAAGTCACAATTAATTGAAGGTAAAAATTAATCAACAAATCTCTTAAATCCCAAATGATAATTTTCAACTAGAAAATCACAATTGGGCTTAGTTCTTTGTTTCAAAGGCGGACTTGAGCTTTATTCTTGGACACTCAGTGCTAAGCCAAATTCTGGCTTTGAAAGATGAAATTTGATTTAATTAAATGTATATTTAAAATTTACATGGACATTTGGTGGATGTGTTTTGAAACACTCTTTATATGTGTATGCATTTTTTTTATCTAAAAATAAATAAGTGTTATAAACATTATATATAATGTTTATACCACTTATTTCTTATAATAGCTGCTTTTCATGAAGAATATCACTCAGATTTTGGTTTCAATGTTTCACTTCATTTACACATTTTGCCGCTATAATTTTGTATTTATCTTAACTTAAATGATTGTTCATTTTCATTTATTTTATTTATGTTTTCTGTTTCCACTTATATTTTTAAAATTAAGGTTTTTATTAAAATTGGAATTTTACATGCAGCAAAAGCCGCTGTTTTTGTAGGTACCAATTCTTCGATGTTGCATAAGAGAGTGAGTAGCGATATATAGTGTGTTTCAGGTAAAGGGCTATTAAATATGAGGCATGTAAATATATGTTCGGAAATGTCTCCTAAGGGAACAACCAAGCCTAGCCAAATAAGGGCTTTTCAATTATCTGTCTAACTGTTTTGGCTACAACAACAAGTTTTTTCTTACTCATAAGCCTTTGTAGAATCACCCTTAAAATTTGACTTCTGCCTCAACCCCACCTTGAAACGTTATCCAATTTCATCCAAATAATCTCCCATTATAGTTGCATATTGTTGAAAGTACTGTTATGTAGGTACGTACTGCAAACTGCAATCCTCTGTAATAAATATTCACCTTTCCTATTAAGCAACAAACAAAGGAAAGCCAGAAAATGAAAGCAACAAGCGCATCGAAATGATTAATTTGATGACCATTCATCTGCAAAACCCAGCTTCCTCTTAAAGAGAGAATGGCCGTTAATTATCTTTAAGAAGAATAGAAGCCATTAATACCGCCGATTCTCCTATTAATCTCGTTTATCTGTAAAAGTGGTTTTGTCAGGCGATAAATCTCCGCTCTCACTTAAAGCAGCTTTCAATAGCTCAAGTGGAATTTTCTAATCAAGTGTAGCACAGACGAAGATTTTTATGGATAAAGTCGAGGATTTTCTGATTAAGACTTTCAATTATTAAACTAGTTTCTTTTCTGACAGGCACGAGTTTTTAAATTTGCGACGCAATTCAATATTGCTTGTGTTAATTAATCACCACCGACACGTAAGTTGAATTAATTAATAAATAGTAGATAGAATCTTCTTCAAAGGCAAAGCGGTTACTTCTAAAAATACCTCGAAATGCATTGATAAATATTTCCATAGTTTAATGAAGAAAATAGGCTCTATTATTACCTAAGAGCATTACTCAATTTGGAATGAATAGAAAGTCGTTATATATTGGCTAGAACTACTTCTAGGTGGTTCCTATACACCTCTTTCCTACTTATATGAATCTAATAATAATTATTTTGCTATTCAGCTACTGGCGGTATAGGGCAGAGCAAATTTTCCAAAAATATATGATACCAGTGGCGGCTCGTGGCTGGAGGCAAATGCAACCCAATTCACTAAAATGCTGGAGGCAAATGCACCCCAAAGTCATTAAAATAATTTAAGAAGCCCGCACTCTGTCTAACAGACTTTTTTAAGTCCTTGAAATCATCATTTAAGCACCATTAATTTTTTGTTTACCCAACAAAAAGCACCACCAGCAATACAAACTGTGTTTATATAAACTTCCCCAAAGCCATTTAGAATTATCGTACCAGGAAGTTTGAAACGCTCGCGAGGTATCCGACTGTTCACCCTTTTTTCACCAAAAATTGCCTTTATTTTTGACGTTGATCGACTCTCCTAAATTTGCCGTTTTTTCACTTCAGATCGTCGCGAGAAAAGATTCTCAAGCAAAGACAAACCAATATCGTGAGAGGGATTCATTTCAACCCCAGTTTTGACCTATCTTAGAATTTTTAAATTAAAATATCTAGAGGTAGGCACAAGAAAACAAGCAAACAATAGCAAAACCCACTACCGAGAATAAAAAATAATTTTAAAAAACAAAACCTTGACATTATTAAAATAAAACACAAATCGGCATAACTTGTTGTAAGGGCCCTTGCCTCACCTTACCTCCTTATTAACAACACAACCATACAAAACAACAGTATTAATTGTTAGTTTTAACACCGGAAAATCCGCCTCGAAAATCTAAAGTCATCAACAAAACAAACCGGTCGTGATCGACCTGATCTAATTTTAATTAGGAATAAACGTCTGACGACCTAACACCTGACACGATACCTGACCCTTCAAGAAGAAAAGAGAGAAGAGCGGAGATGAGGAAGTTGTTAATAAAACGTTGCCAAGTTTCAAATAGGCACCTACCCCTAATACTATGAAGCAAAGAATTATAGTACCTACCTATTCTTTATTTCGATTGTTAAGTCTTAAATTTTATAATGCACCATAAAACAATGGAATCATTTATTTATGAAACATTTCTGGCTTGCTTTTTATGTTTTAAAAAAGAAATATTTAAATAAAAAGTCCTTGTTCAAAAACAAAGGCAACATGCAAGCTACTGCTAAAAATAATACTCAAACAAACAGAAATTTGCGCCTCATACGACTACTAAAATTCGCTGATTCAAAGTACCGTCTTGTACAACTGAATGGGTGGGGAGCGTAGTACCAAAGACATTTAACCTAAATTAAATGTCTTTGCGTAGTACTATACCGGCAATGCATGACGCATATGAAGCAACCATTTCTTATTTTATTTTGATATTCTTATGACTGGAATCTAGTCAAAAAACGTTTTATATTGATAATATTTATATAAACATTACTTATCAGATTATATTGTAATTTTTACACATGAGGCTCAGCTCCAGTTGCTTTATACGACGAGCCGACACTGTATGATACGACTAAACCTGTTGAAATTGGATGGATGCATCATTTAAAAAGCTGTGTAACTTTTAGGGTAAAGTGTATATTAAGATAAATAATATTCACAAAAGGCAAAAAACACATTAGCATCAGTCAAATTCTAATAAACTCAATTAAAGGATAAAACTGTGCATCTTTTATATGGCACATACCCTTCGAAATCGGGACGTGTGGCAACTCTGCCAACAATCCTGATCGATATTATGTGTTTTAGCAATGCTTTACCAGGAATCAGATCTACTGATCAATAGGATATATACCACGGTTATCATTTACATTTAAGACTTTGGAAAAACCATTTCATCAAGGCCATCGGTCCTATAGTTCTTCCGGACAACTACGGAATCCCAATACGTCAGATAGATGGAATCGACGACTGGACATATAGATAGACTGCATGGTGAAAGTTGTGGTGGTGTAGCTCTATTGAGCGAAGCTGCCACAGTCAGAGTAGAAGAGGAGCGTCCGCAAGGGGAGTTGTCCATCCTTTGACCTGAAATCCTGTTATGGGCAACTCTATGATTTGCCATCAATTCGTAGATCAAATTAACTAATTTGGTTCTCCCATCATCTCCAAACTTTGTATACATCCTGTATGATATCACAGAGGAATAATACACAACTGCCATTCCAGTTTTTTTTATTTATCGCTGATTAAGATCTATTCCAATTCATCACCTTATCATTTAGTGCGCCTCTGAATAGTCATTCTGAATACATATTACACAATTCAGGAAGCAGGACACAGCTCTGTTTGACGATCTGATTCCCTGGAAATTCCTTTGAATACTTATAAACACATGGTATTTGCCCAGAATGCATTTTAATAGGTTTTAAAGCACGTAGCTTCAAAGGGGGCATCTACATTTTTTCTAAAGCCCAACAGCATATTCACCATGTTTGTTTCTAGCTTCTTATATGAACGTGTATGATTGATCTTCAGAAAGTAGCCCATTAACTAATTATATAAAATTTTGGAACTGGTGCAAACTCAAATTGTCTGACTTCAAAAGAGCAACTAAACTCTCTTCAGATCTGAAAAGTATGTTACCCATGCCTATCTCTAGCTTTCGATGTAAATGTTCGGGACTGACCTTAGTAGACGGTTCTAAAGTTTTGTTTGGAACATTGTTATCTGATGCACTTATGCTTACTTAAAAGAAAGTGTATCTAAACCTGTATTAAATATTACCAAATTTATCGAGCTAACGATGTTAATAAGCATACAGGAAATACTTTAAAACCGACCTTAAAGAACTTGGTAGCTTGTTCTGTGGTTTCCTTTAAATCGGTGTAAACTAAAACATTTGAGCTTAGAAGGAGAACCTAAGCTGTCACTGGATCCAAATTACATGTTACCTATGCTCGTATCGAGCTTTCGGTTGAAGCGTTCGGAAAAGACCTTAAGGACGACCAAACTAAATCACTTGAACCCAGAAATAGAACCTAAGCTACTCCTAAATCCAAATTACATGTTATCTATGTCCGCATTTAACTCACGGTACAAGCGTCCGGAAATGACTTTAAGAATTACCTTCAGAAATTGGCTGAGTACATGGTTTGGTAGGTTCTTTTTGGACTCGGTGTGAACTCACAAAAAGAACCTAAGCTATCCCTAAATCCAAATTATATGTAATCCATGTTCGCATCCAACTTTCGGCAGAAGCGTTAGAAAATGACCTTAAAAACAACCTTCAGAAATTGGCTTAGTAGATGGTTCTGTAGCTTTTTCGAATCGGTGTAAACTAAAACACTTGAACTTAGAAAGTGAACCTAAAATATATGTTAACTATGCCCACATTCAGCTTTCGGTACCAGGATTTGGAAATGACCTTAAGAACCAGCTTCAGAAATTGGCTCAGTAGATGTTGGTTCTATGTTTTTTTTTTTCGGAATCGGTGTAAACTAAATCATTTGAACTTAGAAATAGAACTTAAGCTATCCCTAAATCCAAATTAAAGGCTATCTATGTCCACATCCAACTTTCGGTACAATCGCCCGGAAATTACTTTAAGAATGACCTTCAAGAATTGGCTCAGTAGACGGTTCTGTAGGGTTTTTGGAATCAATGTAAACCATAACACTTGAATTTAGGAAGAGAACCTAAGCTATCCCTAAATCCAAATTACATGTTATCTATGTCCGCATGCAACTTTCGGTACAAGCGTCCGGAAATAACCTTAAGAATGACCTTCAGAAATTGGCTCAGTAGATGGTTCTGTAGAATTTTTAAAATTGATGTAAACTAAAACACTTTAACTTAGAAAGAGAACTTAAGCTAACTCGAGCTTCAGAAATCTGCTCAGTAGATGGTTCTATAGTTTTTTTGAAATTGATGTAAGCTAGAACACTGGAACTAAGAAAAATAATCTAAGCTATCCCTAAATCCAGATTACATGTCATCTATGCCGGCATCCAGCTTTAGGTAGAAACGTGACCTTAAGAGCGACCTTGAGAAATTGGCTTAGTAGATGGTTCTGTAGTTGGAACCGGTGTAAATTAAAACACCTTGATCTAGAAATATAACCTAAGCTATCACTAAATCCAAATTACATGTTACCTATGTCCGCATCCAGCTTTCTGTAGAAGCACTCGGAAATGACCTTAAGAGCGAACTTCAGAGACTGGCTCAGTAGATGAGTCTGTATTTTTTTTCGGGATCGTTGTAAACTAAAACACTTGAATTTAGTAGAATTTAGTAGAAGCGTTCTGGAATGACCTTAAGAACGACCTTCAGATATTGGCTCAGTAGACTGTTCTGTTTTTTTTTTAATCGGTGAAACTTAAACACTTGAACTTAGAAAGAGAACCTAAGCTAAGTATCCCTAAATCCAAATTCTATGTTATCTATGTACGCATCCAGCGTTCGGTAGAAGCATTCGGAAATAACTTTAAGATCGAGCTTCAGAAATTTACTCAGTAGATTGTTCTGTAGTTTTTCTGGAATCGATATAAACTAAAACACTGGAACTAAGAAAAAGAATCTAAGCTATCCCTAAATACATATTACATGTCATCTATGCCCGCATCCAGCTTTCGGTAGAATCGTTCGGAAATGAACTTAAGAGCGGCCTTCAGAAATTTGCTTAGTAGATGGTTCTGAAGTTTTTTTTGGAACCGGTGTAAATTAAAACATTTTGACCTAGAAATATAACCTAAGCTATCCCTAAATCCAAATTACATGTTACCTATGTCCGCATCCAGCTTTCGGTAGAAGCGCTCGGAAATGACCTTAAGAACGAACTTCAGAGATTGGCTCAGTATATGATTCTGTATTTTTTTTTTGAATCAATGTAAACTATAACATTTGAATTTAGGAAGAGAACCTAAGCTATCCCTAAATCCAAATTACATGTTATCTATGTCTGCATCCAACTTTCGGTACATACGTCCGGAAATAACCTTAAGAATGACCATCAGAAATTGGCTCAGTAGATGGTTCTGTAGAATTTTTAGAATCGATGTAAACTAAAGCACTTTAACTTAGAAAGAGAACTTAAGCTAACTCGAGCTTCAGAAGTCTGCTCAGTAGATGGTTCTGTAGTTTTTTGGAATCGATGTAAACTAAAACACTGGAACTTAGAAAAATAATCTAAGCTATCCCCAAATCCAGATTACATGTCATCTATGTCATCTATGCCCGCATCCACCTTTCAGTAGAAGCGTTCGGCAATGACCTAAAGAGCGACCTTCAGAGATTGGCTCAGTAGATGGTTCTGTATCTTTTTTTCGAATCGGAGTAAACTAAAACACTTGAATTTAGACAGAGAACCTAAGCTATCCTTTAATCCAAATTACATGTTATCCATGTCCACATCGAACTCTTGGTAGAAGCGTTCTGGAATGACCTTAAGAACGAGTTTCAAAAATTGGCTCCGTAGATTGTTCTGTAGTTTTTTTTGGAATAGGTGAAACTGAAACACCTGAACTTAGAAAGAGAATCTAAGCTAAGTACCTCTAAATCCAAATTTTATGTTATCTATGTACGCATCCAGCTTTCGGTAGAAGCATTCGGAAATGACTTTAAGAACAACCTTCAGAAAATTGCCTAGTAGATGGTTCTGTATTTTTTTTTGAAATCGATGTAAGCTAAAAAACTGGAACTTAAAATTGAATCTAAGCTATGCTATCCCTAAATCCAGATTACATGTTATCTATGCATCCAGCTTTCGGTAAAAGCATTCGCAAATGACCTTCTGAAATTGGGTCAGTAGATGATTCTGTAGTTTTTTTTGGAATCGGTGTAAACTAAAAGACTTGAACTTAGAAAGAGGACCTAAGCTATTCCTAAATCCAAATTACATGATATCCATGTCCGCATCCAACTTTCGGTAGAAGCGTCCGGAAATGACCATAAGAACGACCTTCATAAATTGGCTGAGTAGATGGTTCTGTAGGGATTTTGGAATCGATGTAAACTAAAACACTTGAACTTAGAAAGATAAATTAAGCTATCCCTAAATCCAAATTACATGTTATCTATGCCTGCATTCAGCTTTCAGTAGAAACGTTCGGAAATGATCTCAAGAATGACCTTCAGAAATTTGCTCAGTAGATGGTTCTGTAGTTTTTTTCTTGGAATCGGTATAAACTAAAATATTTGAACTTTGAAAGAAAACTTAAGCTATCCCTAAATCCAAATTTAATGTTATCCATGCCTGCATCCAGCTTTGAGTAGAAACGTTCGGAAATGATTTCAAGAACGACCCTCTGAAATTTGCTCAGTAGATGGTTCTGTAGTTTTTTTTCTTGGAATCGGTATAAACTAAAATACTTGAACTTTGAAAGAAAACTTAAGCTATCCCTAAATCCAAATTACATGGTACCTATGCCCTAACCCAGCCTTCGGTAGAAGCGATCGGAAATGGCCTTAAGAATGACCTTCAGAAATTGGCTCTTTTGGCCATGATGCAGTTTACCGACATCGGTTTAAACTAAGACACGTAGGCTAAGTCAACTATAAATTCGAATTACATCGCACCAATGCCTGCATCCAGTTTCCAATCTTATCTCACTGTTACGACTTTAAGGATAACTTTCAATAACTTGCTGGTTTTTGCCAGCTTCCAATGTAATCGTTTGGGAATGAGTATTAGGATACCCTTCAGGAAATTACATAATAGAAGATTCTGTAGCTGTCTACATCCAGCTTTCGATATAGATAAGCCTTTAGAAATGACCTTAAGGATGACCTTCAGAAAATAACTCATTAAATGGCCTTGTAGGTTTTTAGGGTCATTGTAAACCCGGTTAGCAATTAATAGTCAGGAATATCATTTTCTCTTTCTAATTTGTACTTTGAAGTAATGCGGTCTTTTACTTTCTTTATTATGCACTGATACATTATTCTATAATAATCAAGGTTTCCATTAAGCTGCTAATTCCCCTTTATTACGGGATTCTTTGAGGCTATTTTTCTTTAAATGCATCCCAACTTTAACTCAAAATGCTAAACAAAGGGCACCGGCGGGTAATTTTACACAAAAAGCGGTTGGCTTTGCATAAAACCACCATAACTCCGGGCATTTCCTGATATATCCCGGGCTCTGCCGCGGTGACGGCACCAATTAACTGAAATATTCCTTTATGCTAATAGGTCCGGGCATAATAGCCTTAAAACTTTATATTCCACGGCATAATGAAAAGTCCTTAACATTTTACTCTTCCGAAAATATTTATTCTAACCCACAAATTTACGGCATTCAAAAATAATGTTTGCTCTGGCCAGTTTCTCCTCCAGAGGGAGTTGCGAACAATTTTTCGGAGTTTTCGGCCAATGAAAAGCACACAGGCCACGCCTACGCCAGCATCACGTGCTTTTTATCTCTTTCTCTTTGCGCGTATTTTTTAAACGGTCGGCTTTGGACACTGTAAAAAAATATGAGAGTAATTTAATACCCCGACCGCTGTTTAAACAAACTGAAAACCGCGTTTACGAACTTTAAAAAGTATGCTAAAACCGATCTGGAAAAATTATTCCTCATTACCCAGGAGATAGTTTGCCCAACAAGAAATATCTTTGGTTACACAACCAACAACTACGATTTATGGACATTAGGGCCGGAAGGGCCAAATATATTTTTAACACCGCACTTTCCGCTTTTCCAGAGTAATATCCAGAGAATTTTTAAAC
>MU190111.1:14528-45814 GCA_016904865.1 Pissodes strobi
ACTCGCGTGCGCTAAGTACCTACTTTACGCATTTGCGTGCGCAAAGTTCAACTTTGCGCACGGAAGCTTTGCGCATTCATTTTGTTTCGCATAATTGCCGTGTTTATACTCGATTTTTCAATATTTTAATGCTTTCTGCATACAATAATAAGATTTCTAATTTCCAAGGGAACTCGTAGAAAAAGCATTGTTCCTAACACTTGCCCAAAGTGTCTTTCCCGCACTTAAAGCATATCCGAACTCCGCTTCGCGTCGTTCGTCTAACTGCTTTATCGTGCGATTCGTTTTAGCCCGTTTTGGTGCATTTGGTTATTTTTAGTCATTTTCGGTTAGTCGTTCAAACAACTTTTGGTTAGTTTCAGTTAGTTCAAATTTATTTTAGCCATTTGAACCGACTCCAATACGTTATAATCAAATTTAAGATTTTTGGTTAGTCCCCAAAATTCGATTCGTTTTGGTTGGTTTTAACTGGCTTTAATTTTTGTAACCTATTCCGGTACGTTTTAGCTCGTTTTGGTGCCTTTGGTTACTTTAAGTTAGTCATTCAATCAACTTTCGGTTACTTTCAGTTAGTTTCAATTTATTTTAGTCATTTGAACTGGTTTCAGTACGTTATCACCAACTTAAATGTTTTTGACTAATTTTAGTTAGTCGCCAAAATTCGATTAATTTGGGTTAGTCTCGAGGTACTTTAATATTTTTAATGTTCCGATACGTTTTGGCCCTTCTTGGTGCTTTTGGTTACTTTTAATTAGTTTTGGTTGGTCGTTCAATCAACTACCGGTAGAGTTCAGTTAGTGTTAAAATATATTAGTCATTTAAACTGGTTCCGGTACCTTATATGCAATTTTAATGTTTTTGGTTAGTTTTGATTAGTCGCCAAAATTTGGTTAATTTCGGTTAGTTTTAACTTACTTTAACATTTTTAATCTGTTCTGATATCTTTTAGCTCGTTTGGTGCTTTTATTAACTTTTGGTTAGGTTTGGTTAGTCATTCAATCAACTTTCGATTACTTTCAGTTAGTTCCAATTTTTTTAGTAATTTGAACTAGTTTCGACACGTTATTATAACCAATTTAAATGCGAGTTTAAAAGTTTTTGGTTAACTTTAGTTAGTCGCCAAAATTCGCTTAATTTGGGTTAGTTTCATATTTATAATCTGTTCCGATACGTTTTAGTCCTTTTTGGCGCTTTTAGTTAGTGTTGGTTAGTCGTTCAATCAACTTTCGTTAAAATTAAATTAGTTTCAATATATTTTAGTCATTTGTACCGGTATGTTATAAACAATTTTAATGTTTTTGGTTAGTTTTGGTTAGTTGGTAAGATTCGGTTAATTTGTATCAGTTTTAGCGTACTTTAACATTTTTAATCTGTTCTAATACGTTTTAGCCCGTTTTTGGTGTTTTAGTTACTTTTAGTTAGTCATTCAATCAACTTTCGGTTACTCTCAGTTAGTTCCAATTTATTTAAGAACCGATTCCGGTACGTTATTATAACCAATTTAAATGTCTTTGTTTCATTTTAGCTAGTCGCCAATATTCGGTTATTTTGGGTTAGTTTCTCGGTTAGTTTCAACTTACTTCAATCTGTTTCGATACATTTTAGCTCTTTTTGGTGCTTTTGGTTAGCTTTGGGTTAGTCGTTCAATCAACATTCGAGAAATATCAGTTGGTTTTAATATATTTTAGCCATTTGATTCGGTGCCGGTACGCTATAAGCAATTTTAACGTTTTTGGTTACTTTTGGTTAATCGGCAAATTCGGTTAATTTGGGTTAGTTTTAATTTACTTTAACTTTTTTAATGTGTTCCGATAGGTTTACGCCCGTTTGGCTTCTTTTAGTTAGTTTTGGTTATAGTCATTCAATCAACTTTCGATTATTTTGAGTTAGTTCCAACTTATTTTAATCATTTGAACCGGTTCCGATACCTTAATTATGACCAATTTTAATGTTTTTGGTTAATGTTAGGTAGTCGTCAAAATTCAGTTTATTTGGGTTAGTTTTAACTTACTTCCATAGTTTTAATCTGTTCCTATACGTTTTAGCCCGTTTTGGTGTTTTTTGTTACTTTTGGTTAGTCATTCAAACAACTTTCGGTTACTTTCAGTTAGTTCCAAATTATTTTAGTCATTTAAACCGGTTTCCATACGTTCCATACGTCAATTCTGTGGCTGCGCGTGCCAGAGTTTTGGTGTTCGAAATTGTCGATACCTTTTTTTCATACCTACCAGTTTTGATACCCAATCAGTCTGAACAAAAAAAATGGAGGTATGTTGATTGGATTGACTCTTAATCTTTTATAATTAAATATCCCTCTAAAATATTAATAGACTTTTCAATACATTTAAATAGCATTCCTACTCAAGACAATCAAATTTATATTACGTGCTAAAAAATTCGTTTCCAAACTTAAAAATTGTCGTTCTCAAATTTCCCGATATTTCAATATCCAGATTTAATTTAAGAATCGAACTCTATAAACGACCCACAAATTCCCATTTTTAGTTTTTGCGTAATCGATTGAATTTTGGTGAAAGAAAAAATATTAGGAAAAATAAAAATGCTACGCCTATGTTTGTTTACCCACTAGCCACTTTCTGTACCACAGTTTCATTGATAAATACGCACGTCACAGTCTGTGGTTTACGATGCAGATTTCTAGAAAATTATGAATGACAGACTTTGTCTTTTTAAGTAAGTAGTCTTAGGACAGACCACACTTAATAAATGTTTATTACGCTCTAGTGTACTCTCGGCTTATGTATGGCGTTCGGTTCTGTGGCGTTTCACCTTATGCTGTATGTGCTGAGATGTATGATGGGTGTCTCATCAACTACTTCTTGTAGAACCCTTTTTAAATAACTTCAAATTTTAACGGTCCCATCTATTGTTATATCTGAATTGTGCTTGTTTGTTTTCAAGATTCGGAATTGCTTTTCCAGAAATGGAGACTTCCATCATTATTATACTCGAAATTGTAATAATTTTTTACTGACATACAGTAGACTTAATATATCAAAAAACTTTGTAGTAAATTTGGCCCCGAAAATGTTTAATAGGCTGCCAGATGGTGTATCAGGGAGCAGTAGTTTAAGTGTTTTTAAAATTAGATTAAGAAGATTTTTAATTGACAGACTTTTTCTAATTTGCGTGAATTTTTAGAAGACTAGCTCCAATACTGTCAATCTATTATTGTATGTAATTTATTAAAATATGTGATTTTTTTTTGTAAGTATATTGTAATAAGTATAGTGTGATTTCTGTTAATCTATGTACTATCTGTTGAACGATGTGTTTACTATTTGACGACTTCCATACACTTTTGTGTCCATTTGTGGAAAATAAATGATTTTATTTTTATTTTATTTATTTTTATTTAAAATAAGTCACAAATTTGAGGAACAGTACGTGATTTGCCCAAACCTGGTTAATGACAATAAAAACTTGGACATAGCATTAGAAATTGCTAAAAATCCTTATACTTCAATGGTTTCATTGGCTCGTAGTCAGGATATTCCTCGAACTACAATTCGAAGGTTTTTAGAAAAAGAGAAATATCATCCGTATAAGGTATGCCTTGTTCAAGAGCTATTGGAAGATGATTATGATAGACGTTTAGAATTTTATGAGGAAATGAGAGAATTTACTAAAGCTTAATTTTATAAAAACGTTTCAATTTATAAATAAAAAAAAAAACCTGATTATTGCAAACATAAAACTTGTTTATTTGGTATGGCTGGATTCCATTTTTCATGTGATTTTCAACGAGCCCCCACAAGAAATAGGTTTCTATTTGAAAAAGAAAGTTGGGGTAACTGAGGGTTAAGGGGTTGGGATTTTTTGTTCTTTAACCAAAAAATGTGAAAACTCAAAATCAGTTACGGTGTTTCAGCATTTTTTGAAAACATCGCTTGCTCAAAAAATATGAATTTTATTCAAGACCTATGGCCATCCCTGTATAAGGCCTTCCATTAAAAACTGAGCAACGACCCAAAGCACAACCCTATTTGTTGATATGCTGTCTTCATATATATTGGTCTTGCAAAATATTCGAACATTGTTTTATTTCTCTCACATTACTTTTTAACTCTTGAGTTTGCCTCCACGTCTTTCCTTTTGAGCTATACAAGCCGTATAGTACCCGAGCTAAACTCCTTGTCAGTGCCGGGAAAAAATTATTAAGAATTTCTGTCAGTCCTCTTCCATTATGGGAAGGAATACCGTCCTGTTGCTATCATAGATCTTTTAATACCTGTAATGGCTCGTCCAGCGAAGCATTCATTATTTACCTTAATTAAAAAATCACCATCTTCTTGTAATTTATTTTGAAGCCAATGGCAGAACTCTAGGCGCCTTTCAGAATCACCTGGTCTCGAGGTTCGGCTTATGTAAATTTTATATGGTATGTACCCATGCGATCTAAATCTTCGCCAAGTTCTCATGCGTGGTTTCTGCATCTTCAAATGCACTGAGCGATGATCTAGGTGCATTTTCTATTTGCAACAGAGGAATTAGGAAATTTAATACAGCTATATATCTATTAAATTATAGCATCTAAAATATGACCTTCTTCTTCTAGATCCATTTGCATGTCGCAAATTTCTCTTGTTTTTTTTTTTAAATCTTCATTTTCTGCTAAACGTTTATCTAGTCCTGCAAAGTAGGAAAAATGGAGTTGTTGCCTTTCAGGGTATTCCTGAATCTACATTGACTTGAAATTTGATGCATTTCTCTCAGAACTGTAACAAATTTGTATCATATAATGTGTTTCTAAGCATGTAGGTAACTTGCAAATATTGTTGTACTAGACAACTTAAAAAAAACATTCTGAACAAAATTACTTAATTTATGTTGAATGTTTATATAATATTTTCCAAGTTCAAACTTAGCACAGGGTGATAATTAATAAGCAGTTTAAATGGTTTTTAGTGGTTCATAGATTCCCCCACCCTGATAACGTCGAACCCCAGCGTTTACCAAGACCTCTATGCCAAGGCTTAGAGAGTTGGTTTCTGGCTGCCCATGTGACCACTTACAAATCCCTCTAATGCATATTTCACCTTGTACGGTGGTGCAATGCCCTTACTGCGAAACTCACTTAAGTCTATCTCTATTATTAAATCCTAAGTTCTGGCAAATGCAAACTTGTGTAAGAGACCAAGATGACTCTCTTCGAAATAGAAAAGGAGACTATAGTCATATCTAGAAGGGACATGCTGCTTAAGGGAAGAAGAATTAGAAGAAATAATTCATATAGTTTAATTAATTTAATATGTCAATATTATTTGCCGTTTGACCATTACTTAGAAACTTGGCTATTACTTTGTTAACTTCCAAGTTATTTTTAATACCCAGGTTAATACCTAATAGTTGCGATAAAATTACAAGAAATAGTGACATTTAAAGTTGATTTTCTTAGAATGCCTTTTCTAAATTTGTCCTGATATTACTCTAGTAAAGCGATATAAGGGTAGTAAGCTCCCATAGAGCAAAGTGGTATTTTCTTAAAGAGAACAACTTTTTCAAAGATTTGTAATACGTAGTAGTTTTAAGGGCATCAAAATACAGACCAGTATTTAAAAAAATGAAGCTGATAATGGTCGCTCAAAGACGAAACGCCGGTTTGTAAATCTAATGACGTCAGCTTGTAGAGGAGAAGTAATGGCTATAAATATTGTCGCAACTAACGGCACGCCTTGGTAGGCGCACAGGTTATGTAGCTCAGATTAGGGATCGATCTACGTCATGTGAGAAGAAATAATAAAAAATACACTTCGGTAAAACAATAACAATGTCTGTTGGAAAACACGCATGTGCTTCCCTATTGAGGTATAGTTTGAACTGGTCTTGGTCCGTGTTTTATATTTAACTTCTTTAAGAGCGGTGTTGTATTTTAATTTATGGCTAGCTTTGGTTATTTCGTTGGGTAATTATTTAGCTTATCCTAATTTCATTCAGCACTTTAAAGCACTGTAACTATTTAACTTTAAAAATCACTTGACTTAGAATTTTGACAGATCTATCGCAAGCTCGACTTTAGTACTTTAGACGGTTATCCCCCAATAACTATGTGCCTGTGAGCTGGAATTCTTGAGTTGGGTTTGAGGATTAGGATATCGGTAGAACAATTAGAGCCACGTCCCTGTTGACTGCAGAACAGATTAGACCAGAACGGCCTGTCAAACTGTTGATCCGCTTGACTATTTGTATAAAAAAATCTGCTGAGCATTGCAATTTTAAGGTTCATAATTGCCTGCGTTGTTTACAATTTATCTTGAATGCTTAGATCATAATTTCCTAGCTCAAATTTAGCACAGGGTGAAAATAAGTTAGTAGTTTACATGCTTTTATGGGTTCACACATTCACACGGACCCCAACGATTGCCTCGGACCTCTACGATTGAAAAAAGAGAGAAAAATACCTCAATTCGAGAAGACAGATGACATTTTACAAAGCTGCGGCTAATTTATAATACATAATATCATCAGTCAATAGTCTTATTAGGTTCTGGCTACCATCTGACCACTTGCAAGTCGTTCTAATTTAGCTTTTACCTTGTACGGTGTTGCAATAATGCCCGGAGTGCTTTAATCTATCTCTTTGATTAAATCCTGCGTTCTGGCAAATGATTTTTTTCTGATTTTACTAAGAGAGATAGATTAAAAAATTAACATTTTTACAGCCATTTTTTCTTCTCTACAATATGTGGTCGGTATAAACTAATTCTTAAATCATTTATGGTCACAAAAGTGGGGGTGGTAATTAACTTTATAATTAACCACTTTAATTAGTGGACTGTATCAAAATAGGGTGGTGGGGGTTTAATTCATAGGGTGTGAATTGAAACATGTAATTTAGGTATTACGTACTTTAATAATGCAATATATATTTTGCATTAAATATGATTAATATATACAATGATTTCTAACTACTTTTAATTGAATTTAATTAACGTTCTTTAAATGATTCAACTAACTGCCTTTCCGTTCACACAAAATACCTAAACCCCTAAACAGTTGATTCGAATCTTGAGGATATGAATAGATTTGTCTACTACAAATTTCCAATCGACGTATTACCTACTTCTATCTTCAACAGGAGAGACACAACGAGATGTATTGTCTCGAGAAAATTGGTTAAAACGCCCAAAGAGTTCTTAATTCAGTGTTGAAAAAAGGTAACACAGAGTACAGCATATATTTTCTAAATGTTTGTGCATGTGTTTTACGGGTGAGTGTTTGTAAGGCACTAAAATTAAATTTATCCTACTGGCGTAAACAGGTAGTTTAGAGCGGGAAATTGCACGGAGGCAGATGCATTTGGGAGGGCAGAAACATGTTCTTTTTTTATTTCACATATTGTTGTTTACATAACATTGACCTGGAGTGAAGGAATATATCGGAAGTTTTATTATGACTCATTCATACTACAGACATACAGGGTGTTATCAGCAAAGTATACGGTGAAAAAAGCAAGTTAATACACACACATGTTGGGGAAACACCCTAACAATATGCATAATAAGATTTTTGGTCTGAAGTTTTGCCTCTTCGTAACCATCATCAAATAACACTGATGAATTTTGGTTCGAGACGTCAAAATGTAACGTACGTTATGTCGTTGGATTAGAATTAAAGTTAGCTAAGGATAAAAATAAGTTTTTTCGACTATTTAAAAAACAAAGTTGATGATGGTTGCGAAGAAACAAAACTTTAGATTGAAAACCTAACAACACTATCTTGTGGAGCGAAAAAAATAGCAATGAGAATGTATTTTTTTGTCATATTTCTTTTTCTTCGAATATCTTCGGGAGTATTCCGAATATTTAGGCTTTTAAGAAGGCATTTTCATCAGCACCAAATTGAGCAACTTTGCCCTAATTTAATCGACTTCGTATCTTTTATGGTTTCCGAGATCCTAATGATACCCACGAACTTGGGACAATAAGACAGTTTTTGCAGTTCTTTGGTATAACCTTAAATCATCGGCAAAAACAAAATCACACTATTAGATATGTCTGTAGCTGTCCATTGATGAATAATAAGAATAGTAACGGTTCCAGATTGGAACCCTGTGAGACTCGGAGTAGCAGTAAAAGTATAGAAACTATACCCTTTAATAATAACTTTTTTCTTTCTGTTTTGTAAATAAGATATGAAAAAGATTACAAAGTTTTTATGGAGACCAAATTCATTATACAATGTATTTACCAAAATGTAGTGTGAAACCTTATCAAATGCTTTTGCGAAATCTGTATATTACATCAACCTGACATTTGTTTTCTATATTTTGTCATATGTATGGGGTGATATTACACTACTAGTAGATCTTTTTCGTATAAAACCATGCTGACAGAATTACATATTGTTTCAAACACCTTGGGCAGTACACAGAATCTTGCTATGATAGGTCTATAGCTTTTTATATCATCTTTTAGACTGGTTCACTTTTCGATAGTTTTTAGTTTTGGGTAACGTTTGGTTAAATAATGAGTTTTTTTACTAAATCGAACCTGCTAAATACGAATATTGATGTTGGCACGCCCAAATTTTGACCGATTGCTTAGAATTCAAGATGGAGTCCATTAGAGTTTGTAAAAAATCCAGAACAGAAGCATATTGAAGTGCAAATTAACTTAATCTTGTTGCATTTGGAAAGCTTTGTGCAACAATCTTTTTTGCAACCACAAATAACAATCTCAGTAAAAGCCTTCGAAATTGGTTCAAGCGTGGTGAGAATTGGCATATTGCCATTTGCATCTTCCCTCCATCCACAATTAGTGACAGATGACAGAACGGGGTCATAGAGGTGAGTGTTTTCCCAAATTGAAGTTTGTTGTGATTTCGTTGCTGCGCTGGTCGGTGGAAAAGATTCTGGGTTTTTTACTTTACCAAACAAGGCATGTCAGTTGAGACCATTGTGTCAGCTACTGTGTCAGCTACTTGGAAAAGCAAAAACACCGAATTAAAATATGCCAGCCAAGTCGACGTCAGGTTTACTGGTAATACAAACCTTGTACAATTTTGTCACAAACATTACGACAGTAGATACAGCTGTTTCGCTGAGAGGTACGGTGCCAAGCGAGGACAGCAGAGAATGGTACTTTTGGAACATTCTAAAACTGCTGGTTTGGTAATGGATGACAATGTATGATATGACATCACTTCCCGTGATTGCGTGAAAGGCTAGTATACTCTTCACTAGTACCTCGTTCAATTTGCTATGTATATCATGAACAGACACAAAGACCCTCTTTTTTCCAGTAGGAACCACTTATTAACCAAACTTCTTTGCAAATATTTTATCGAAGTAGTGAAGGAGAAACAGAAATACATTTGTATTTCTGGCAGACATAACGATTTGCTTTGCAGTACTTGCTTCTTCGTGAGGGGCTTCTAAGGAGGTAATTGTTGTTTTTTGCTGGCCATAGAAAGCTTTTCTTTCATGTTTGAAACCTTCAGTAATTACTAGCTCAACGTAATCAAAGATAACTTCTGCAAAGTGCTGCGACACAAACTCAATCAAATAGGTCTCAATTTCTTCCAAAGAAAGGAAAGAAATTCTTCCATGTGGAAAGTAAGGGAACACTTGCATTTTCTATCACGATAGGGATGGATGCTGTGTTCTTCAAAAGTTTCTTGCGGGTGGTAGACTACACCGATTTGGGTTTATACCTAAAACAAATAGCAAATGAAAGAAAGTATACAAGAAGAATGTAATATGATTTAGGATATGATGACTATCTACCTATCAAATACGATATGGATTTTTGAATATTGAGAGGTGTAGGTCCGGATATGACCTTAAACAGTTCTCGCATAGTTCCCGAACGTGATGCATCTGGGTGGCTTCTGAAGAGCATTGATTATTGCCATACCGCCGATGATTAAATTGGAATCCTCTGCACTCAAACATATATGTGTGGGGCAATCCACATCAGCTTTGACAATCGTTGCTAGTGCCAATTTATCTCTACTTCCTAAATTTACATTTTCATTTGTGAAGGAAGGAGAAGCTAGCGAAAGTTTATGCTTTAAAATTTCTGCTAGGATGATCGGTCGTCCAGTTCATACACCATAAGTAATGTTTGAAGGATATTTCTATCAGTTTGTCTGCTTTTCTGCTTACTAGTATCCTTTGTTGTAAGTTTTGGAAGATCATTCATCATTCTTCGAAACTGGTTCCTGGAAACTTGCGCGCTGCGTCCCCGTCTCTTCGGATTGTAAAAGACGCCCGGATACAAATTCAAGAATTTTCTAAACTGCGGCAATATGTCCACAACAACACACACAACGGGGACGCCATATTCCAACTGCGCAGACAGGCAGGCGAGTCGCCGGCCGGCGCCATCAGTGGCGTGACTCAGGCCAGCAAGTGCGCGTGCGCTCACTACTCACGGTATTGTAAAATATCTCTCGAAAACACATACCAAGCGGATGCCAACAGTACTATGTGTCTGTGCTGAACGACGAAGCTAAAGGCAAAATGAGCCAATATACACAGCATTACAATGAATACCCATTCAGTGAAACAACAAGGGAGCTAAGTGAACAACTGCAAGTAATACTTAGCGAGTCAAGAAAGAAACGGTGGAAGGAGACACTGGAGAAGATGGATATGACTTATAGCAGCAAACAGGCGTGTAATATGAATATGATTAAGAAGCTAAACGGAGGCCCAACAGAGATAAAACAACCATGCAAAATTACAGCACACCAAATAGCGCATCAACTCCTTTCCAACGGTAAAACCAAACCATCGCGGTAAAACCTCAAAAATTGGAAGACCCGTTTACACTTATAGAACTTCAAAAAGGCATAGACCTTATGAATACCGGAAAGTCGCCACGGGTAGATGACATTCTGACAGAGCATATAAAACATGTTGGGCAAAACACGAAACAGTGACTATTGGCCTGTATGTCTATCCACCAGATCCCAAAAGCATGGCGAAAGTCAAAAGTAATAGCCTTGCTCAAACCTGGAAAAGACCCGGAACTCCCAAGTAGCTATTGCCCTATATCTCTGCTGTGCCACATGTTCAAGCTGCATGAGCGTCTCATACTCAGTCGAATTCAAAATCATCTAGACTCAAAACTCATTCTCCAACAAGCTGGCTCTAGACCAGGAAAATCATGCACAGCACAAGTACTAAACCTTATATTACAGACTTCAAAGAGAAGGGTTTCGAACAGAAAGAAATAACGGGAGTAGCTCTGGTTGATCTCACAGCTGCATATGATACTATAAACCATAAAGCCTTGCTATCTAAATCTTACAGCACTCTGATGGACCATAAACTGACAAAAAATTTGAGTCACTCTTATCTAATAGAAAGTTTCATGTGATGCTGGATGGGAAAAAGAGCAGGCAAACACAGAAAAACGGTTTACCCCAAGGAAGTGCTCCATTACTCTTTAATGTCTACACCAATGATCAACCTATTCACCTCAAGCTAAATATTTTGTTTATGCTGACGATCTTAGTGTCGTCGGGGTGAAAGGTAAAACCTTCGAAGAGATCGAGAGAAAACTTGAGGAAGCCTTGAGCATAATGGGTGAATACTACAAAGAAAACTCTCTAAATCCGAATTCTGCTAAAACCCAGGTATGTTCTTTCCACCTAAACACGCAGTTAGCACATAGAAAACTTAATGTTTCCTGGGAGGTCCTCGACAGGTCATTAACATATAAAGACCACTGCAAAAATACCAGATATTAAGTCACCACCCGAAATAAGCTCCTAAAGAAACTCGCAGAAAGTAAATGGGATGCAAACCTAAGCATTCTAGCAGAAGCTTTGTATTTTTCAATAGCAGAATACGCGTGTGGAGCAGGTCTAGACATGCAAAACAGGTCACAACCGTACTAAACGGGACACGTCGAATTATGACTGGCTGCATGAAACCTACCCCTATACCCTTACTATACCATGCAGGCTGCAGATTTTGCCTCACCAGAAGATCGACGGGAGGCAGCCCAATATGTCGAAAGATTCAAACAAATGTTCGACGAAAGACACCTTTTCCACAATCTTGAGGAACCCCATTGAACTAGCCGCTTAAAATCTAGAAAACAGTTTATGGGCAACACAGGCATAGAACCACCAGCGAATTTCCCACTAAGATAAGAACCGCCCCGAGGGATGAACCTGGAACGGAAGACATGGCGAAACCTTAATCGCATGCGGACTGATGTTGCTCCCGTTAAATCTAATCTGGCAAAGTGGAGCATAATTAATGCTGACGAGGTACTCTGCGACTATGGAGAAGTACAGACCACCGACCACCTAAGAACATGTATGCACTGTCCATCGAAGTGCACCCTTGATGATTTATGGCTTGCTAATACTGAAGCCCTGGAAGTAGCCCGATATGGGGCAGACTTTATAAATTTTTGGATCTGGATTCGAAAAAGTAAAGTAAGTTACACATTAGTGTCTCGAGTACTAGCAGACTCGCTCATTTCTTTAGATGAAAACAAATATGGTACTCTTAAAGAAACGTCAGCCATCTTGGCTGCTATCTTGAATTCTGAGTTTCGTATTCAGCAGATCCGAATTACTAAAAATAGCTCATTTGGCAAAACGTTACCCAAAATGCCGCTAGAATTTATAAAATGGCCATTATAGAGAAAAGTGAACTAATCTATTTTTTAAGATAGGATAAATTTTCTTCCATTCAGCAGGAATAATGATTGATTTTAATAACAAATTGTAAATTGCGGTTATCAATGTATTAAAATGAAGTATTAGCTCAAATAAGAAATGTTTATCATATATGGACCAGTTATGAAAACTTTTCTGTTAGCAATAAAATGTTAAGGACCTGTTCATATATGCTTGCACATAAAATTAAACACATCTTGCGCAAAATTATAAATATTTTTAATTTACAATAACGTTGATGGCGTCCAGCTTTATTTAGATTTAGAAAATTACCATTTATGGCCCAAATAGAATAATTTCATCTACTACTTACCTAATGCAAAATGTTAATATTTTTACAGCTGTATGTATATAAATATTTCACGAAGTAAAATTATCTCAGTAGTGCCTTCAATTATAAAAAAAAGCCAATTAATTTATATTTGTACTGGAAAACTTCTCTTAAGATTTAAGCATATGAAAATGACGAATATACGTTCATGATTTCCATTTCGGTTAAAATTCATGAGGTATTTTATGTTAACATCTGAAACTTTGCGAATATCTCCTCGCATGCAATATTAAACTCACCCTCCTTCTCTTGACTAATCCCGGGGGAAAGCCCTAGAATAATTTGCAAATTAAACTGGATCCCTTTACAAATATTTCATCAGATAACTAAGACCCATTTTGTTGTAAGATATCCCGTTTATATTTTCGTCCGGGAAAGCGTTACGGTGCTTTTGTAAAGTCCAATGTAAAATTTAAATTAATTTATTCAAATATGCTTAAGCATTTGCCTTAACATTTGAAAGTTTTTATATTATTAAATTTTCTTCTCATTTCATAATAATTTTCATCTTTCCTAGAATTGCTATTACTCATTGATGACGACATAGAAAAGAGAAAAACTATTCTTTCCCTAAGCATAATGCCAGTTGTAGATATGAAGACAATATATCAAATCATCAAGATTGAAAAAATAGGCATGGATACATTCATCTTGTTGTCTAAATTCAGCTCTTACATCCAAAATGAAATTTAAATGTTTTTGCGAAATTATGAATAGACTTATTGTAATTAAATTGAAATTATAAATCGTATCCGGATGTTAGATAATTAGTAACAGGAGATATAATTTTTGTTACTGCCCTCAATCTAGCCATATATACAGATCCGCGTACTCGGTAATTTAGTGGATAAGATTTATGCGAGCCTACAAACCCACCCACATTATATATTGACCCTATTTCGTCAACGTCGAACCCGTTTTCTGCCGAGAGATTTGAAGCTTTCCCCCTGTTTCTCTGGCTCCATACTTTTTAATGTATTCCTCCCCATGCCGGCTTCTCCCCCGCATAATTCGGAGCCTGTATCTGGGCGCCGGCAGCAGAAGGATGAGAAAGGGGAGTTGGGAGGCCATTTTCCCCCTTGTAAGGGTGGCAGGCGCCGGTCTTTAGTGTGAGGTGGCCCAAAGGGGCCTTGATGGATGACCTCGAGGCTAGGGAGTTGCGGCCGAGCCTGCCGAGCGGGTTTGAACTCAAAAAATTCATTACAAACTTTGCGGGCATATTTTTAAGGTATGGCTCCTTTGAGAGGCATCTCTGGTTTTATTACCGGACCTAAGCAAATATTGTATTGGGCGGCGTTTTTTCGATGGCTACGGATTCTCGAGCTTGACTTTCATTGCTATGCTATCTCATTTGATATTGAAGATAGACAATCCAATGGTAACAACTTTTTTAGTTTTCCATGCATATTATTTGACGGTCTAATTCAATATAATTTATGTAATGTATCATTTTAATACACATTTTGTAAAGCAAAGAAAATATTTTTTATTTATTATAAACTGCTGTTCACTTGAAGCACATACAAAAAAATTTGAGTCCAGTGTTTTAATGCGGTTTTCAAAATATAAGGAAACATTTCATGGCCTATCGACTAGGCTACCGGATGTTTTCAATAGCGTGAATATTTTGTTGAAGTTTTTGTTGTACCAATTTGATAAAATTTCGTTTGGCCTGAAAATTTACAAACATGTGTTTTCTTTTTTATTTGTTAATGATTCTTAGTTAAAATGTAAAAAAATTCAAGAATTTTTCAAGATAAAAGATGCCTTTTTCATTCATTAAGTTAAAAAGTAAGATTTTCAGCCTTACTTAAGAAAAAAAATTACCGTTATCTCCGCCGTAGACATAATTTTACACTTTTAAGTAGAAAATTCAAATTCCCAATATACACTGTGCTCAAAAAATTACAAAATATTTCTAGAGCATGGTGATTTACAAAAATTAGTTTTGCTTTACTAACATTTTGTAATTTTCTAACCATCCTACATAGAGCTGAGAAGTGTACAATTATGTCTTTATTCAGGAATGCTTACTGAAGAGTTCCTGCCTAATGCATAAAAAAATCACGTTTTATGTTAAAAAAGTCACATTTCGGACATCACCGCAGAAGTATGTATCAAATTCCCGTATTTGTTTTTTACGATTTAGCGAAGGATCATTTAGATATATCAAACAAAATAGTGTCACGTCGTATAATAACAATGTTTCATTTATAAGATAAAAAAAAATACCGATACAAAACAACTTTTTTTATTAAAAATATATAAATACTGTTATAAATCAAAATCTAATCTAAACAAAGTCTAGGTAGGTACATCAGTGTAATACGTGTTTCTCGACTTAGGATTTCGAAAAAGGTTATAAATCTTACATTCATACTTTTATAAATAATTAATAGGAATGCAGAATAAAACAAACACTTGACTAATTAGTCAAAAGCGATAGTTAAAAGTTACACAATTTTCATAAAAAGACGTTTTAACCAAATTTTAAAAATCTTTAGCATTTTATGCAAACAGATCATTAAAAATCTGTTTAAATACCAGCTAAATACTATGTTTTCAAAACAAATCTTAAAAACATAGCAAAAAAAAAAATTAAAAAGTAGCTAACATCAAAACAAATGTTGAAAGAATGTAGCATTTGAGACAAATATAACAATGAAAATTTTTTATTTTAGCTGCATATAGATTTTTAGTCAGCAAAGTTTTTGCGCATGATGTGCGAAAAACCCGTGTGCAAGTGTGACAATGTATTCCAGTTTTTTTGGCTGAACTATTAAATAAACATTCGTAACATAAACCTGTCTTAATTGCTATGTTGATAAATTGATTATCTGGAAAATCTAGTAATATAACATAATTTATTATTATTATTATTATTATTGGTGAATGCTCATCGAAGCTTACTGGCATTATCGGTGTTAAGCTTGACTCACTTTCAACTACTGTATAAAATTCTGAATTATATCGCGTCCGTTTCATATTTTCTGTTTAGAATGTGAATTTTTATTCCTCTTTTGATGTTGTAAATTTAATGTCAGAACTGCCGTTTTTAATGCTTTCAATTTTGTAAACTTTCGGCGATAATATTTTACTTGTAGATATGTTCTATATTGTTGTGGAAGATTCATGTTTTACCTTACAAATGTTTGCCTATTCTCTCCACTTAGAGCCGCTTGCTCTGGCTCCAGGGTGTAAACAGCACAAGTGCTAGTTTAGTGACCCTAACGAAGCCGAAAAACCTAAAGGAAACTGGAAAAACGGGCGACGTTTCGAGGAACAAATCTGCCCTCGTTGTCAAGATCGAACAAATCTACAAATTTAAAATGGTTAGTAAATACAATAAAACAGTAAAAAGCTCTTGCAGATTGTCAAGCTTTGAACTGACTTGGTGAAACAATTAGCCTGAACTACCTGGTAGATGAAAAAACGCACAAATACCTTATTTTTTGCTCTAGCAACAATAATAATGGTTCAAATTCTCTATCTGTTATTAATTTTTCCCAATAGTCCCTCACTACAGTAGTTATGTTATAAGGCCTTAAAATCCCGATTATTGCAAACATAAAACTTGTTTACTTGGTATGGCTGGATTCCATTTTTCATGAGCTTTTCAACGAGCCCCCACAAGACATAGGTTTTCATTTGAACAAAAGTTGTGGTAACTGAAGGTTAGGGGGTTGGGATTTTTTTTTATTTAACTCAAAAATCAGTTACCGTGTTTCGCCAATTTTTTGAAAACATTGCTTGCTCAAAAGATATGAATCTTATTCCAGACCTTTGACCATCCCTGTACATGTAGTGTTTGCAAAGTCTTCAGTGACAATAAGAGTTCCTCTGATAAGTTTTGCGGATTGCTTTTTCAGACTCGTTCCTTTTGTCTTTTTATCTTTAGAATTTTTATTACACTCGATTCTCTTTATCTTTTTTTTTTTCCGCTTTTTCATTTGCTCAGTTTCAATTGTTTTTTTTTTCTAATTTCGTTTTTTCTGCCTTTGTCTTGCCGATCACGTTAATACAAGAAGCAAATGTTCTGTCTGTTTTTCTCCTTTATTTTCAGGAGTTTTTGGCCAGATAAAATACTCATATAGTCATTGATTAATGGTGAAATCATAGGAACAGCTCAGTTGGTTATTATCGATAATTACTAAGTCATCAATAACTTCAGGTTGTAAAGTTTCAATAATTCTATCAACGGCTATGGAAATTTTCTTATCATCATCAACGACTGTTATTGAATATTTCTCTCGTGTATAAAAAATCCCATAAGAGCAGTGGAGTTTTCGCTAAATTAGGCTGAACGAAAACTGAAGTGAAAAATGCTGGTCTTGACATATGCAGCAGGAAAATCACTAGTCATTCCTTGAGAGCAACTGCAGTCTCAAAATTAGCTAAAAGTCGAGTTGGGGAACAGGAACTAATACAAATCACTGGTCATTGCAATGCAAAATCTATTAAGTCGTATATTCAAATGGACCAAGGTCACCTCAAAATATCATTGAGAGGATGAGAGATAACAATTCGTCTTCTGAAGTAATGTGACATAGGCAAATATGCCGCCTATTTCATCAATGTCTTTGACAGAAAATCTGGCAACCTCACACCAAAATCATGTTGTTTATTATCAGAGCTGTACATTTAATATTAATACGTTTCAGTCTTAGAGACGTGGTATTTGATACTGCATTCGGTTATTTTGTTTTTTGCTTAAAATTTGATAGAACCCTCCTCCTTTGGAGTCGGGCTCTTTTATAACAAGCAAAAAATGAAAATAAACTCATGCGATTTCGTTGTAACACGCAGTCGTGTAAAATTATCGGTAATTTTGATGTATTTGTGGTACCTATTACATACGATAATTCTGTATTATTACTCACATCGCCTTGGCCATCATCGGTAATTGTTTTTGATATTGATTCAGTGACGGGTGGTTTGGACTGTACATACAAACAAAAAGAGATGGCCAGATCTTCTCTGGTATTAGCATCAATATCAATATCTTGTAAAAGGTTAATTTTTTCTCTCCAACTAGTTTCGAAAATTTCTAAAAAGGTGTCGATGTATTTTCTCAATTTTCAAGTTTGGATAAATAGAATTCTTAGCAATTTTTTTACCTAAGCATTTTGAATAGTCAACAGCTGATGGGTTCCATCGGAATTTAAGAACCGCCTTGTTCCAGTTCGCTTTAAGCAGTCTGAATGCTGCAAAATTAGCAGGTTGTAATATCCGTGGTTATTTTCTTGATGAATCATAAACCCAATAAAAATATACAAATCTGGCTTTATTTAGCACGACTTTTCTCAAACCGAACATACGTTGTCGTGGAGTGCGCAAACCTGAATAGTTGTTGGATGATATTATTATTGTCACTGGTATATTATTTTATTTCGACGGACATATTTTAGTCGACATCTGCTTGCCTGGGACATTTATTACAATTTGTTCTTGGTGCCCAAATGAGTCAGTTGTAATAACTGGTAATTGTTGCATAAAAAAAGCTATAAAGTGTATTTCATGGCTAATTATAATTTAGAACTTTGGGGGAATAATCTGATCAGTATTCACTGTAATTAAATATATCAGGTACTAAAGCGGCCCATTACTTTGTACTCATCTAAAACTCTTCCCATGATATTATTCTTCACAAAATGGAGGTCAGTCTCTTCCGCCTTAAATATTCAGACCTAATTCGGCAGTAAATTTTATTGAAGTCCCACCCTTTAACAATTATCCTGCGCAGTTCCAAAAAGCTCTTGTTCAAATTTTATAGAATATAATTAATTTGATAAGGGAATAATACGGCGATTCCGTAGATTGGACCTCGCCTCTGGAGTATTAATTAAAGACTACAATGGGAACAATTTATTTGAGCGGACGGTAAAGTAGTTAGGAGTTTCCAATTTCGTAAGGGATAATGAATTTTTCGGCAGAACGAGGCAATTGGTCACTGTCAATGCCGCAAAGATACATTTACATTAACAATGTCTGCCGAGCAAGTTAATAGCTTCGCAGAATGAGACTGTCAGCCCGCTTTCCGACCATTTCCTCTGTCCGGGAATAACTACAACAATGCTCTCTGTAGTGACGCTAATAATCCTAAATTAACTCAATTTAGATAAGTACGACTCGGGGTTTTGTTTCTATTTGCATATAAAAAAAAACCCAATTATGGGCCTGTTCGTGAAGCGAGTAACAATTCAGACCTGAAATATGAATTAGTAAAAATATAAAAGAAAGTTCAAAAGATATTGACTAGTATCTAATACGCATTGTCAAAATATTTAGTAATCGATCCGGTTATATTTAAAGAACAAGTCGTTATTCGGAGAAATGAAGGTGGCGGTATTTAGTATAAATTACCAGACCAGTGCCGCAACAGATTCATACAATCTGTTTTTATATGTTTTTTTTGTTCCAAGTTGATTATTCATTAGTGCATTATTCATGTACAATAAATTCAAATTCAAATTCAAAATATGCTTTATTGTCAGAAGAAAAAACAAGGAATCTCATTGACAAAGCTAAAATGAATATTAAACAAATATAATTATAAACTATTGTAGACACAAACTAACAAAAAAAGCGACATGTCAAACAAGGCGTCATATTAAGAAATTTCTCAAAAAGACGCTAAAATGTTTCCTCCAGAAACTGGGATACCTCATATTAAGCCTTCGAGATCAACAGCCTCTTTACTTGGGATCTAAACGTTTTTCATTGTCGATCTGTCTTATGGCTAAAGGTAAATGATTAAATAATTGTCTGCTACCAAAAATAATCGATCTCCTAACCAGACTCCTGTGCGGTGTATAGGCAATCTGATACTAACAAGTTTGTCGAGTATTATAAAGTCGTTCATTCGAAGTTAAGGTGTGTTTTTTTATGGATCATACAAACTGATTCCAAAACAAATAGTGAAGAAATAGTCAGAATTCTATGTGCGATAAACAATTGCCTGCACGAATCTCTTGTTTCAACCCTACACATGTACCTCAAGTCCTCTTTTGTAACAATAATATACCGTTAAACAGTTGCTTTGAGCAAGTACTCCAAACATATAGCCCATACCTTAAATGGGATTCTATCAATACAAAGTAATCATTCCTAACCACACGAAACTCCAACTCCCTTGACTACATCCTAAGAGCGTAGGTAGCAATTTGAAGAAATTTTGCTGTTTAAATGAATGAGCTTCAAATTTTAGTCTACTTTCAATATGCAAACCCAAGAATTTATTCACATTTAGTTCAGAAAATGTGGTATTTTCTATGAATCCATTACTTAATTCGCACCTAAAAGGCATTACATTTGTCTTGGAAACATCCAAAGTAAGACTAATTGCGTCACACCAGTGTTTTATCACAGACAAATCCTCATAAATTGTAGTATTCAACAAATTGACATTTTCGCTATGCCACAATATAGTAGCATCATCCGCGAATAAGGTAAATTTCCCATATATATCGAGTTCTGTCAGATCATTTACATAGGGGAGAAACACGATTGGGCCCAGTACAGAGCCTTGAGAAACACCAAAGTCAACACCCCCGCCCCTCCGATGAAGTACCACCAAAGTATACAATCTGACTACGACCCGACAAGTAACAAGAGATGTACCACTAAAACCGCACGCTTGTGATTGACACAGTCAAAAGCTTTTGACAAGTCTCAGAAAACTGCAGCCTTCTTCTTCTTCTTCAAGTGCTGTGTTCTCCTAGAACATTGGCGATCAGTCGCATGATCTTCACTTTGTCTACAGCCGACCTAAAGAGTGTCGTGGTGTTTACTCCATACCATTTGCGAAGATTTTTGAGCCAAGATGTTCTTCGGTAACCAGGACCACGCTTTCTCTCTATTTTTCCTTGAATAATAATGTGGAGTAATTCATATTTCGGATTTCTCATTACCTGGGCAAAGTACTCCAGCTTTCTTCTTTTTATGGTATTTATTTATTCATACGCTGTAGAACCGCTTCATTCGTCACCCTGTCCATCCACGATATCCTCAGCATTCTTCGGTAAGTCCACATTTCGAAAGCCTCAATCCTCTTGCACATTGTTTCAGTGAGGGTCCATGCTTCCATACCATAGAACAGTATGCTAAAGACATAGCAACGTAATGGGCGTATTCTTAAGGGAATTCTTAGAGCTCTGTTGGTAAGCACTTTTTGCATGTTCTTGAATGATGTTCGTGCCTGTTCTATTCTGCTTTTGATTTCTTGAGTAAAGTGCCATTTTTCATTCACCCAGCAGCCTAGATATGTGTATTTTTGTACTCTCTCCACTATTTCTCAATTTATGCTGATATCTGTTAAGTTGTCGGCTATATTTTTGTTTTTACTGACAATTATCCATTTGGTCTTCTTTATATTTAATCGTAAACCCATTTGTTGGCTATGGTCTGTAGCCGCTGCTAAGAGTGCCTGTAAATCATCTCTATCTGTTGCTAGTAAGGCCGTGTCGGGCGCATATCTTAGATTGTTGATGACTGTTCTATTAGCAATTATAGCCTCTGTTCTGTCTTCGACGGCAACTGTGTGGACAACATTCCGTCGAGACACTGGCAGTTTTTTTTGGAGCTTGAGAAATTCGTCAGTGATTTCAACGTGGTTTACTTTTTTTGAAAAATTGCCAATTTTTGGAGGACTGTATCTTGGTAACTATTGGATCTACAGAGTTGGTTCTAGCCTTAACTTTTAGCAAATTTAATCTCCTGCGTGAATAACATGTTTCATGAAAAAACTCACAGTTTAAGAGCTATAGTGAAAAACCGCAACGAGCGCGAAAATTTCGCGGCCTTTCGAATCCTACGAAGTTAGAACAGGTTCTTCGAAGCTGCAAACTTGGATATACACTACTGGTAATGCTCCTAACAACATATTATTAACAATCAGAACTAGACATTAGTTTGTGATTTTAATGTACTATATAATAATATGACTGGCCCTGAAATGTCTGATGTTGTTTTGATAATTCTAAATATTTTTAAATGCAATTAATGACCAGAATAATAAACTAACGTGTGTTTTGGAAGAGATAAAATCTATCCAATCTGCTGAGCTGGGATCTGTAGTGTCTGCACTTAGATCTGAGGTTAATGAGCTTAAAACGGAGCTGGAGCTTGTTAAGACACAAGGGGTGAGTAAACCTTCAATACCTTTCCCTGATCGCCAACAGTCTCATGAGGAGCTTCTTGAGGAAATGCATGATAGAGCAACTAGATCCAAAAATGTAATTTCCTATAATATTCCTGAGAGTAATGCCGAGGAATCTGGAGTTCGTTTAGAGCATGATAAAAGGTGCATTTCAGAGTGTTTTCTTAAACTGAATATCAATTGTGCAGCCTTCAAGGCTTTTCGATTGGGTAAAGTTGTCAGAGATAGGCAGAGACCATTAAAGATAGTTTCTACAGATAGTAAGTTCTATCGCAACTTTAGTCCTTAGGAACCGTAAATTGCTGACTAATAGTACCACACAGATTAGGGCTGATCTTACACCGATTCAGCGTATACAACTTAAAAGTGCTCATGATGAACTGACTTTGCGGCAACAGACTGGGCAGGACTTACATATTTAGTATATCAATGGTATACCTAGAGTGGATCAATTAAGAAATAAAAAACAACCTAAGCAGACTCCAAAAAACCTTAAAATCTATTTTCATAATGCAGGTGGCTTGAGAACAAAATTATCAGATTTGCGTGATGCTGTCAATAGTTGCATATATGATGTTATAATTCTTGTTGAATCTTGGCTTAATGAAGATTACTAAGATACAGAGCTGGGTTTTTCGGATTTTAATATATTCCCACAAGATAAAAGTGTTTCAAGCACTGGGAAGCGGAGGGGTGGTGGCACACTAATTGCTGTTCGCAGATCTCTTAAAGCGAAATTGATACAAAGTAGTAACTCAAGTGTAGAACATGTGTTTGTTTATGTTTCCCTTGGGGCGAGGAATATTTGGCTTGGTGCTGTCTACATCCCTCCAGCTTCTCCAGTCCCGGCTTATGAGGAATTCAGTTCCTCGACTATCAATCTTGTCAGTGCTTACCAGAATTGTGAAAGTTTGTTATGTGGTGATTTTAATTTGCCTCGGGCCGTGTGGGCCCGAGGCAAATTAACAATGACAATGGACTGTGTGGAGGGGGCTGAGTCGGTAGGATCGGCTGGTTTGTTGTGTACATGTTGTAACTACCTCAATCTCAGGCAAGCAAATCCTTTACCTAACAAGTTTGGTGTATTTCTTGACTTGGTGTTTACAAGTTTATGTAATGTTGAAGTATGTCACGCCTCAGAGCCTTTGTCAACAGTTACTGGGCGCCATCCTGCTTATGAAATCAACTTTCCAATTATTTGTGATATGGACCTTAAGTATGATGTTTATTACTATGATTTAAAAAACTGTGATTTTGTTGCAATCAATAATTTAATGTCCAGTTTTCAATGGGGTATTGTGCTTGACCGGTATGATATTAATAGGAGTGTTGATTCTTTTTATAGCATATTGTATTCAGCAATTGAAATATTTGTCCCTATTAAACATTTTAAATCAACTAACTTTCCATCTTGGTTTAGCAGGAAATTACAGAGCTTGGTGGCTCAAAAGAAAGCGGCTCACTCAAAATTAAAAAATAGTATGAATGAAAATGATTATGCATATTTTGCCTTTTTGAGGGATAAATGTAAAAATCTCCGTGAAGATTGTATTAACTCATACATTGATAGGGTTAATTCTGAAGTGTCTTATAAACCTAGGAATTTTTGGAAACATATTAATAGTATGATAAAGTCAAGTACATATCCCAACTCCATGCATCTTAATAACGAAGTTGCTGGAAATGGTCATGATATTGTCAATTTATTTGCCAACAATTTTGCATCTACTTACAGAAATGTGGTCAAGGAGGTTTCTGAGTATAGTTTTGATTTTGGTTTCAATTTTAATTCATTAACTCTATCAATATCAGAAATATTTGATAGTATTATGTGTCTTCCTATTTCATGTTCCTATGGGCCAGATGGGATACCATCAGTTTTTATAAAGAATTGTGTTTGTACTCTGAGTGGCCCTTTGCTTGATCTTTTTAATTTATCTCTGTCATCAGGCATTTTTCCTGATTATTTGAAGGTGAGCTTTTTAACACCAATTCACAAGACCGGTGATAAAAGTGATACTATTAGCTATAGGGGTATTAGCATTCAGTCTGTTATTCCTATGCTTTTTGACAGATTGTTCTCATCTCACTTTTCTTGGCATTGCAGGATGTTACTTAGTGATGATCAACATGGGTTTGCTCAGGGTAGATCTACGGTGACCAACTTGCTTTCCTACCAATATGATTTGGTTTGTGCGTTAGAGAGGTCTGTGCAGGTAGATAGTATCTACACATACCTCTCTAGGGCATTTGATAGAGTAAGACATATTCGTCTTTTCAAGAAGCTTGAGGCTATGGGCCTTGGTACAATTCTGTTAAATTTTCTTCAAAGTTTGTTGACCGGTCGTTCACAGTTAATCAGAATTAACAACTATATTTCTAACAGCATTAATGTTTTTTTCAGGTGTTCCCCAGGGATCACACATTAGGCCAGTCCTTTTTAATCTATTTATAAGGGATTTTAGTGATGTTATTATTCACTCCGAACATCTGGCTTTCGCTGATGACTTCAAATTATATAAGACCATTAGGTCTTCTTTGGATTCTCATTTGCTCCAAGAGGATTTAGACAATGTTAGTGTTTGGTGTGAAAGTAACTGTCTTGATCTGAATGTAAAAAAGTGTGTAAGTATGTCCTTTAGTCGATCTAATAATTTTGTTGTCCATCATTACACTATCAATAATACTATCCTTCAATCTGTGACCAGGTTAAAGACTTGGGCGTGTTGTTGATAGAAAGCTCTCTTTTATTCCGCATATTTCGGATATTGTGAATGGGGGTAGGAGAAATTTTAGTTTTATAACTAGGAATAGTGCCCATCTATCACCTTACTGCTTCAAGGTATTATACTGCTCCGTAGTTCGCTCTTCGCTAGAGTATGCTTCCATTGTTTGGGCTCCATACTATTCTTGTCATATAAAGAGTCTTCTGTACAAGACATTTCTGAGAGGTCTTGCTTATCGGGCCAATATTAGTATATTCCGTAACTACTTCATTGACTATAATATTATTTCCCATCACTTTGCAATTACTACTCTCCAATTAAGACGTTATCATTCAGATATGTTGACATTGTATAAAATCCTAAATGGTTTGTACTTTTGTCCTACAATTTTACATGCTATATGATTTAACACTTATCATAGAAGAGTGGACTCCCCTTTGTTTCACATTCCTTTCCACTCAGCTAACTACGGATTTTATTCTCCTCGTACGAGAACTTTGCGTTCCTTTAATACTAATGATTTGGACCCATTTGCCAGCAACTTTCGTTCTTTTAAAGCCAAAGTCAAACTGTTAAAGCTATGAGTATATTTTTTATGTAAGTCTTATTAGATCTTTTCATTTTTTGTATTTACTATTATTTTTATTGTATATTTTTGTTATATTTTTTTTATTACCTTTGTAAAATGGTTCTGCCTTATATTAATGAATAAATAAATAAATAAATAATACACCGACTTGGAAAATAAGTCCAAAAAAATTCGCTGCTTCCTGGTCTGTATTTTGTGATATTATTTTTAAAAAAATTTATATGACATTTCCAATCTAACCATCTGGCCACCTGTAAACACGATCACAAAATATCATACGTCCTGATATTCCATTCATAAAACATAATATGATTTTTCTTCTAAAATCGAAATGCCAGATTTCTGTAACTCATATTTTATAAATATAGGAATTAATATGGAAAAAAAACCAACTGCGTTTTTCCCGAATAAATTGAGAAACCCCAAAAAGAATCGATGTTCTTAACACCAACGTCAAGAAATGATCTCATAAAACACATCAGACAGTCTAAAAAATAACAGTGCACCAGATTTTGTTGGTATATCCAAAGTTTACATAATTAAAAACAATAATTCTGTAAACTTTGGTATATCAAATTTTTTTTTATGGCAGTGGCACACGCACCAAAGGGAGACCCTATGGCGCTCGACGAGCGGTGTGTGTGCGAAGATGTTGATTGATACGGCTCTTGAATATTTGTAAGTTGTAATTAGTGGGAAACAGATGTCCTGGGAGTGAGTTCCACAGTGATGCAGTGCGCCAGACAAAGGAGTTCTTGTAAAGCGATGTTCTAGGTGTTTCCAGTTGTACGGCGAACTGGTGCGCTCTTGCCGTATGTCGTGACTGTCTGACAGGAACTGCCAGGGGCGGGATGAGGCGGGCCAAATCCTGGGAACATCTGCCGTGAAAGTATCTGTAAAACAGAGATATCTCGGCTACATTTCTGCGGTGTTCCAGACTATCTAGATTCCGGGTCAACTCCGGGTCGCCGACGAGACGCACAGCTCTCTTCTGAATGGAATCCAGCAGCTCTAGGGTGTGCTTTGGTGCGGCACCCCAGATATGAGAGCAATATTCTAAGCACGGTCTTATTTGCGCTTTGTAGAGCAAGAGCAACTGCTGCGGTGTATAGAGTTTTTTTGTTGCGAAATAGCGCACCAAGCTTCTGGGAGGCTGATTTTGCAATGTTAGCAACGTGGTCATGCCAGGACATATTGCTGTTGACCGAGATACCCAGCAGTCCGATTGACGAGGATGAAGGAATGGTCGACCCTGCCATAATGATGTCAGGGCCCGCTGTATTGGCCCTCTTGGTAAACGTGGCTGCTTGGGTCTTTGCTGCATTGAACTGGACCAAATTTCGGTCGCCCCAAGTTTGAACTTTCTCCAGGTCTTGATTAATTGCTGTAATCTGCTCCTGTCCGCGGTGATGAGTCTCAGTCGCTGGTAAGGGTTTTTCTGATCTAAAGTGGGAGACAAGGGTACTGTCATCTGCAAAACTGTAAATAGGATAATTAGTTTCGGTCAGCAGGTCATTAATATAGATGAGGAACAGACTTGGTAAAAGTATTGCGCCCTGAGGCACGCCCGCGTTGATGGTGAATGTGTCCGAGATGTGTCCATCGACTGCAACGTGCAGAGATCGGCTCTTAAGGAAACTGGCAAGCCAGTTGCAGAGAGAGGCTGGCAGTCGGAAGGACGGTAGTTTGTTGAGCAGTCCGTCATGCCAAACTCTGTCGAATGCCTTTGAAATATCCAGCGCAATCGCTCGAGACTCTCCGTAGTTCTCAATTGCCCTACTCCATATATGAGTGACATAGGCCAATATATCTCCTGTCGATCTCTCTTTGCGAAAGCCATATTGATTATCGCTGATTATTTTGTTGTTCTCGAGGTACTTGAGCAGTTGCTGATTGACTACACGTTCCATGACTTTGGAGATTATTGGAAGCAAGGCAATTGGACGATAGTTTGAGGGCGTGGTTTTCTTGCCTTTTTTTGGAACAGGTTGCACTCGAGCGACTTTCCAAGAAGATGGGTAAATCCCTTTTCCATATGACAGAGAAAAAAGCCTGGAAAAAACGGGTGTTAGTTCGTTGGCGCAGTTCTTTAACACGATGGCAGGTATTCCGTCCGGCCCTGATGCCTTTTGCGTATCTAGATTTTTAAGGATTTTACGAATATCACGGTGATGGAATTTGAGTTCAGCCATGGTAGTGTTGATGTTCGATATGGTGGGGAGAGTCTTGCCTTGGGGGACGTCTAAGGTAGAGTGCGAAGAAAACATTTTGGCGAGCATGTTTGCTTTTTCCTTGGCTGTAGTCGCCGTGACGCCACGTTCGTCTGTCAAAGGTGGGAGAGACGTTTCTGTAAAGTTGTTACTTACTGCCTTTGCTACCGACCAGAAATTCCTGGAGCCACTGGGGCATTGCAAAAGTTTATTCCTGATCCTTTGATTGTGTTTGTCCTTAGTTTCGTCGATAACACGCTTGCATTCGTTTCTCGCTTCGACAAAATAATTGCGATTTTCAGCGGTCTGATTTTGCTGCCAGTACTTGTAGGCTTGCTGTTTCCTACCCACAGCTCTTTCGCATCTTCTGTCGAACCAGGGCTTTCCTTTTGATGGTAACTTGATGGAATTTGGGATGTATGCTTCCATTCCTGAGGAGATTACTTGCGTGATCTTTTCGCAGCAGACTGACGGGTCGTCAGCGCCAAAGCAGACGTCGAGCCAAGGAAAATCTAGGTAGAACTCCCTTAGATCGTCCCAGTTTGCAGAATTGTAATGCCAGATTTTGCGAGGCAATGGTGGATCCTTCTGTATGAGTGGCAATTCACAAACCGTTGTAATAAGTTTGTGGTCGGAAGTACCTAATGGCGGACCAACTGTAACTGTGTACTGGTCAGGATTGGTGGTTAGAAACAGGTCCAGGAGGGCGGCGAATTCGCCCCTCTCTGAGATTCGAGTTGGTTCGTCTACAATTTGAGTAAGCCCGCAGCTGATGGCGAATGCTTCAGCCTCTCTACCTTCGTTGTCGGTCTTGTTGTGATGTTTGAGCCAGTTGGTGTTGTGGGCATTGAAGTCTCCCAGAACGATTATTTCTGAACTAGGGTGATCAACCTATATTGAGTCAAAAGTGGTAGCCAGTGTGGAAAAAAAGCTTTGGTAGGCTCTATCGCTTGGAGGGCGATAAAGACAACATATAAACTTGGTTAATCCCTTATAATAATATGACTGAAATTATATCACCCCTCCTTCATATATTGAACTTAGTATTTACCACGCGCAAAATTCCGGCCACCTAACGGATCTTGCACATAGCAAATAGTGCATTTCTTGTTTCTTTAAAACTCGTCGTATCTAGGGTTATTTCCACCACGCCCTAGTTACGGCCCTGAAATTTTATCCACATATTGGATAGGTCACGGAATCCCGTTGTGTATTTTAAAATATTTTATTCGATGAGTGAAAGTGTGTCATTAAACCCAAACAAAAAAGCGACCTTTTAAAAACAAATCATATTCAGAGATAAATTAAATAAAATAATTCACTTTTTGAATGCCATTAATCATATATAAAACAAAATAAATGGTAAACATTACTCAATAGCATAAAAATGAAAGTTTTTATTGATTATCAGGTTCCAGATTAAATTTCATATTATTTACCTATTATTGTTCGTTCGCGAGTGAATATAAAAAAAGTAAAAAAAGCTTTCAAAACAAAATGCAACATGTGAGCGAATAACTGTTGAATATGCGTACAAAATTTAAGCGCGTGTGGGAGATAAAAAAAGTTCTATTTAATGAAGCAGTTTTGCGGAATTCTGGATTACAAAGATGCATTTTACTGGATATTTTATAGCAGGAAAATCGTGTTTAATACTTATTCGAATTTTTCTGCTTATATTGAATTGTAGGGAAAATTACTGTTGATTACGTTCTAATGCATAGGTGTTCTCATTATCAGTTGATTTCAATTCAAATTCCAATTGAAATGCTAATAGTCATTTAATCTATCATAGGCATGAAGCTTGTCAACGGAATTATAAGAGCTTAGGCTAAGACAAAAGATGCGCATGGAATACATTTTGAGATAAATAAAATCAGGAGCGAAACTTCTAATAGGAATAACAAAAAAAAATGGAAGAAAACTAAGGACAGCCAAAAAATATGATCTGCACTGAAATTAAGAGGTGCTTTTTAATGTCGAGGGACTAAAGCTAAGAAGAAAAATGTTCGAATAGGCTATTAGAGGATCACATATATTGTGAACTACAAAGTAATATCTTGTCCTAAGCTTGAACTTGAACTTGGAAAACATTATGTAAACATTCAAGACAAATTATAAACAACGCGAGCAGTAAACCAAAGCGATTATAAACCTTAAATGTGCAACGATCAGCACATTTTATTACATGAATACTCAAACAAACCCTCAGTTCGGCAGACCTTGTGTCTCACCCAAACCATTTCCCTGCAAGCACATATGTGCGCAGGGTCCTAACCTGCATCCTTATTTCCTACCTAAACCCGAGTTTCGCAGTACACATGTGCACAAACTCGGCTTCTACACCTAAAGTAGTAAAAGTCGAATCTACGATAATTTTGTCAAAGTACTAGGAAAGATAATTTCAAAGCAGAATCTATCAAGTAGTTAACTCTGAGTGGCTTTAAGTCAAAGCTAACCATCAATAAAATACAACACAACTCTAATAAAAACTGTATTATAAAACAGTGACCAAAGAGCAATAAACAATTCAAAAATATACCTCAATCGAAAAGACATTCGCACCTTAGTAATCGGGTACAGTGTAAATTTATGTGAAATGCGAAATTTCTTGTCGAATTGAGATCTTCCTTCTTAAAACAGAGGGATCTTGGCAAACGTTGGGGTCCAACGTTAAGTGGGAGAGGGAATGTGATAACTACTTAAATGCATAAACTACTAAGTTGGTGCAGGGCTTAAGACCTCAACGATGTCGAGATGTCAATAGAATTGACAGAAAGTTACCACTTTTTAACCATATTTTATGGGGTGCAAGAGTGGTTGCTTTCAATTTATAGGAGTAGTGGCTGTTTCCTTTTGCATCTCTTGTAGAAATTGTGAGTTATTCGAGCCAGAGACATACACGATTTGCGAAACCTAATAACAGCAGCATTTATGGCAGAGCAGCATGTACCAGAGCTTTTCTAAAAATATTGGGATGCGGTTTAGTAACAGTGATAACCATTTTTATTTATTTTATCAAAACTATTTTTGAAGTGAAAACTTCTTTTGGCGCGTTCAGCAAATTTTTGCCTGGATAGGGAAAGAAACTGATCCCTCACGCGCGACAAGTGTAGTATAAATTTTTATGTATGTAGTATTTTTATGTAGTATAAATATAAAAACATAGGTGAAAAAATTTGAGCTATTTTGAAGAAATCAATCTCGTGATCTCAGCTATAAAAACTTCTGTAACAATTTCCCGAGAGATCGGGAAATACGTGAACATCCAGGGAAATTTAAAGGAAAACGTTTAAGTTCAAATATGTATATTTATAATGTAACATGTTAATTTAGTATGAAAACATATGAAACAGATAGGGGTCAAATAAAATCAGTTATTTCACTGTTAATTCAATTAGGCTAGTCCGTCAAGCTAAATATAATGCGACTTATTCGTTTAGAGACGACCTGCGTGGTTGTCGTATGACCCTAGCGCTTTATAGAGCTCTTCCAGGGACAATTGAGAGCTCTGTAGTCGTATACGTAACTTGATTTTCTCGGACTGTTTAATAGTATCAATCGGGCTTTATGAACATTTTCACTGGCTTAGCACATAATCAATCAA